>SCLH01002301.1:76055-93852 GCA_004367855.1 Oikopleura vanhoeffeni
AATAATAGTGAAAGGAAATTTCTAGGGGACGTTAGTTTGAACTCACTCAAGTTGAAATATTGTTTCCTTCAGACAGTCTAGAAATAAATCAAAAAATTCTTAAATTTTTTAACTTCGCATCAAACTGGTATCTCACCAAAAGTTGCCGTCGAATTTGTATGATTGAAATCTAATCAAAATCCAAAGAAACAAGTTAAAACTTTAGTTTGTATTTTTGACAATATTTTTTCAGCGAATCTAACCCAAACACAAATCTATCTATAGAGCGTGGTTTGTACGGTTTGTAAATTGCTTTGGACGATTTGAATGAGAATTTCAAAACTCAAAAATGGTATTCGTGTTTTTTAGCTATCTTGTTAGAGATTTTATCGGTCATTAAAATCGGGGATTTAATAAAAACCAAAAAATCCTCGGTCTTAAAATGACCAGAAAAATTCTCTACAAGAATAGCTTAACCCCTGTGATTTGTTTGGGTTTTTGAGACATAAAATATATATTTTTATTAATTCACTACGTAGAGTTTTTTATTGACGATTCGGCCTTAACAGCCTTACGGTGTTGAAAGGAAAAATTTCTTGCGAAAACGATGCGAAAAAGTGGTCAGCATCCAGCCTCAGAATTCGCGATAGTTAACTGAATCTACAATACCACATACATGTATGAAATTCTTGTGTACCTTGTATCATTTCATGAACATCTAAGAAAAAAACACTTTATCAATCAGCTTTAACTATCGCAAATCTGAGGCTGGATTGCTGACCCACTTTCGCATCGTTTCGCAAAAAACTTTTTTCTCTTGGTGCTGGTCAAGGGGCTGGTCAAGGGGGTACCCCTCGTGGAAACACGATTTTGTAGTTTTTTAGGGCTAATATCTTTAAGACTACATTGTGGAACCCAATAGTGAAGATACAATGTAATATTAACGTGACTCACATCCTGAAACACAATTAAAGATCATCGATTTGCTCAACCAATCAGGACGAGTTTCAAATAACGTCATATTTTGTCGCAAAAAGCCTATTTCTCCGTGGTTTTAAGGTAGGAAACTTTTTCGTAACTTTTATTAACAACAAATATGTACGCAGGTCTTTTACTATCGGTTTCAAAAAGTGAATTAGAATTTGCTCCATAATAGCCTGAAAACGTTTTTTGAGCTGTTTTGGAGGTCCGCGCAAAAGTTATTTCTTTCTGGATTTTTAAGTGACACATTTCAACCTGTATAAAGCAAGAGCCAGTTACAGTAACTGAGTTACTTCGTGGAGAGCTGTTATATCGAACCTAAATTTCAATGACTTTTTCACTTCCAAAACTCTACTTCTAATTCCTGAAAATCCATTAATTTTGATAAATCCTCAAATAAAGGCGATATATTTTCAAAATGATTAAAAGGACTTTCCTAACGTGTATTGGTTAAAAATACCACCAGCTTATTTTAAATTCTTCATAATTTCAGAAAAAACTATAAAAAAAATTCAGATTTTTTTCGTTTGAGCCTCAATTCATGAGGTACCTTCAAGGGTGGTCGAGGCGACCTTTTTAAGCCATTCCGATGTATAAATTGAAAAATAAATATTTTAGGAGTAGTCGACCACGAAAATTAATGGCGTTAACCAAAATTCTCTATCTGCTTTAGAATTTTTCTTGAATTTTTGATTTTGACCTCATTTGAACTGTCTCCAAACTATCAAATCACGGGAATAATATTTTTCTTGATTAAAACCTTAACGATAACAAAATTATAACTAAAAGTTTCTATCTATTGTGAAAGAAAATTTAAAATTTTTGAAATATTAATGTATGCACTAGCATTTCACCGGTCGATTTAAAACAAAACGGAGATTTATACAAAAAATTCAAGTTGACTTATCAAATTATTTTCTATTGTTTGATATTCGTAAAAAATTTTTGAAATGTTTTGAAATCGAGTTCTGAATTTTCCAAATATTTTCAAATTTGACCAAAAATTTTTCTCAATTATTCCATATTAGGACAAAAATGACCGTCGCAGAATTCTAGAATTATGGCTGGAAAACTTTTGTAAAAATTGACTGGTGGAAGGCTAGTTACGCAGAAACAGATCGCGCCACTTTCCAAAGGCGAAATCGTAAATTCGGGCTCGAGCGTCGATTTTCATACCGTTTTTCATAGTTGAGCCAAAATGTCAAACAAATGCGACCAACAATGAATGCTGTGGAAAAATTAAAAAAAAAAATCATTTGTGCGATTTAGCGCCACTTAAAAAAAATCTAAATTCCGCCGAGTGTGGATTCTCACGTGATAAAATCAGGCTTCCAAAAAGGATAGGGATAGAAAGGATAATCCGAGGGGATAGAGGGGATAGGGATGGGATAGAGATGAAAATTTAGAGCCATAGAAGGATAGGGATGGAAAGTCCCATCCCCCTTTTATCCCGTTTATCCCCATCCCCCTTTTTATCCGTTTTTTATCCCTTTTCCGTCCTATCCCTCTATCCCTATCCCCCTTTTATCCCTTTCTTATCCCTATCCCCTTTTTGCATAATCACAAATATAAAACTCTTCAAGAGTTTTACGGTATATTTAAGGGAAAATTTAGTCCAAAAAATTTGGCGGTATTTTAGATGAATCATGACTTCCGGTTTAACCGGAACTCGAGTAAAAATTGCGTTTAAGTTTCTATAGATACTAGGGGTATAGGGATAGGATTGGATGGAAAAATCGGCGGAGATGCATCCCTTTTGGAAGCCTGAATAAAATGGTCATCGTGAAAAATAGTAAATTGGTCATGACAAAGGCTGTAAAAAAATTTTAAGATAATTTTCGGCATTTTCTAGAGGTTTTACAGCCTATTTCAAACATGGAGAATATTTTTTAACTTCAAATATTCATCAAAACTTTGTCTTTGCATACAAAGTATAATGAAGTAATACTTTTCTCCGTTATTTTTGAGGCGCAGTTTAAAGGCCAGATTGCCCCACCACCTTCTTTAGCCGAAACGTCAATAAAAAACTATCTATGATAGAATAAAAATATCCTTTTCCAACGGACCTCCATCTCAAAAACTTTCATATCTCTATAGCGCGTGTTCGATTCCAACTGATGTTGTCTAATGATTGTCTTAGTGATGTTGAGTGATTCAAATCGATCAAATTTAGCGGTCTCAATATCAAGCACGCTTGCCTATAATCATACTCAAGACAATCAGTCAGACAAATTAGTTGGATTCGAACACGCGCATAAGATAGTTGACGTTTTTGAGATGGAGTTCCGTTGGGTAAAGGATATCCCCTATTCACACTTATGTAAATATGCCGGCCCTACTACTTAAAAACACACTAAGTTTCCTAATCAGGCGAGATATTACAAAATGTGAAAAGGGATATATGATATCAATCAAAATTATTTTTTAACTGGTCTAAATTTTGATGAAAAAATTTCGATTTTCATAAAAAATTAGTTAATTCCCATAAAAGCAGATAATTGCACTTCTGATATTATTTCTAGGTCGATTATACAAATAAATAACTCTGTACTACAGAGTCTGTAGACAATTTTAATTACTCAAAGTAATTTTTGAATAATTAAAATTTTTCGTGAAATACTTAAATTGAAATTATGTAATTTCACTTCTGAAAAATCTATTTTCTGTATCGATTACGCGACTTCCTGGTCTTATTGCTAGATTTTTGGCCAAAATTTTGAAATAATTCGGCTTTCGAAAACAACTCATTCGATACATTCTTAGATAGCTCAGACTAAGCTTAAATATCTGTTGAATACTAAAATACAAAAATTGGTCCAAATCCGACATTGCTTCCATTTTTTTAAAGAAAACTAATAAATAACAAATTCAGAAATTTCAAAAAAAATGATGAAAAATTGGTCCGATAGACCAATTTTTAATTTCATTATTAACAAGATCTTTGTGCTCAGTTTGAGCTATCTAGAATATAGTTGGATGAGTTGTTTCAAAAGCCGAAATATTTAAAATTTTGGCCAAAAATCTAGAAATAACGACCAGGAAGTCGCGTAATCGGTATACCAATTATTTTTGTTTGAATTGTCAAGCATGCACAAAACACTTTTCTAAAAACTGCTAATTTCAAACTTTGATTGACTAAGTCGCATTGAATAGGTCGCATTTGTTTTTATGAAAGTAAAATATTAGAAAAAAATTTCAAAAAATCAACCCTCGTATATTTGAACAAAATTTGCAAATAAAATGAACTATTTTTTTGGAATCGCCGCAAAATTCTTCATAATGTATATGGACGAGACAATTCTTACAATTTTTTTTTGCCGTTTTAGATGATTTTAATATGCTCGAGCCTATAGGCTCTGTTCTCACACAGGTTAAAAACATTTTTTTTCTTTTCATAGTTACCCATTTATGTTTTGAAATTTTTTATTTCGAGTCGTCTTGCACCCAAACAACGTTCAAATTCAATGCCAGTTTAATAATCGAGTACATTTTTAGAAAAATTGTTCCGTTATTTCATTCCTTATAGTGATGGATAAAATTTAAAACCACGTTTTGACAATTCATTTTTTTTTTAAAGGTTTATTGTACTGAAGGAATTTATAAGATAAATATGTAATTATATATTTGATTTAAAGGCTGATTGAACTTGCATATCAAATTTTTGATCAATATTTTGTTATCAAAATTTTTAAGGGAGTAAAGTCGCTAGAATTAATTTTTTATCAAATAGGCTAAAGAGCTTTTAGGTGTTTTACCGAAAAAGTATCTCCATCTCGGTTTTATGTCGTAATGAGCTCAAATTTTAACAAAAAACTTTAAGCAGTAACAATAACAACAATTTTCATTGAAACATTTCAAAAATTGTTTTAATTTTCTAAAATCCAGCTGGCACAATAAAAAACTTTATATCGAGCGTTTTGAGAATTCGACCTCAAATTCGAAATATTGTTTTTCATGAACTTCATTTTTGAAGTGTGAGTGGTAATTCTAACATACATTATTTTTAAAGATAATTTTAAAATAATTTGCAAAAAACCGAAAAAACGAATTTCGTAATTTTTTTGTTTTTCTGTAAACTTTAAGATAATAACGTACCAAATCAAGATATCCCAAACTTTCTAGCTAAAAACACATAACAAAACTCTGGTCATTAGAGTTTTCCGCAAAATACTTGAAAACAAAGCAAAGTAAAATTTCACCAATTTTTCAAAAAAAAATGTCCACAAAAACTATATTTCCAAATATTTCTTGTGTGATTGACGGTTTCTTAATAAAACCAAGGCCAAAACTGTATGGTATTTTTAATGAAACTGCTAACCATAATTTTTTATGTGTTGGCTTATAATAGATTTATATTTTTCTAATGTAATCTTGGGAAGAAAAATTAAATATTAACAAATAACCTCAATTAGAACACGTTTTCCACGACTGGTTTTGATTGGATTAGAAAGATTATTGAAGCCGAACCAACAGAAGTGCTTCTAAGCAAGCAGTGTTTTTTATAAAATGTGTCTGGATTTTAAATATTTAAGAAAACCCGTATAATGTTTTGGGATCAGTATGAAGATTCAGCGTAGCCTATAAGTTATATTATAGGCTATAACTTAATGCCATCGGAGTCGTGCAATTTTAACTCTCAAGGTCTGCGCAACCAGATACACTAAGCATATGTTTTGTGACTCTTACACATGGAGAGTAGGCCCTCATTGGGCGTTATGCACTTGGAACATAAATTATGTTACATAATGGAGTGTAATTTACTGCTCACAGTGAGGCTCACAGTAAGCAGCTGACTATCGAATTTTGCTAGACTTTCACTTTATTATAAAGAAAACTTATTTTCTTGATTGATTTTTATTATCATTCGTGATATAATGTCTAAAACCACTTTCATAACTTAAAGGGGTGTCATAAACTCGGCAGACTGGAGTCAATATAATTTACGAAAATAATAAGTTAAAAAATAACTTTTTTAGATATGACAATTTTTGTTAATAAAGATCAAAACACTTGAATTTAAAAAATATCGCAAAATTCGCTTGATACCGTCATGACAAACTTTGAGGAATCCATCTCAAGCCCGAAATATAAAAAGGGCGCAATTTTTACAAATTTACACCGTGAATTTTGACGCCAGTATTCCCAAGAGAATTTTTTAGAAACTCTAGAAGAATTAAAAGAAGTTTATAGTCGGAACTCTTATCCAGCGCACTTGTAATAGCAAATTAAATATTTTTGGCAGATAGGGAAAACCTGAGAGAAACCGACAAATCACACTATTTGCCTAGAATATCAATCTCCATTAATAGAACAATAGTATTTGTGATCTAACCCGACGAATGTCAAAATTCCTTCCTGATTTTCGAGTTAACGTGTCTTACCAGTAATAAAATCAGAGTAAACTTTTTTCATATCTGGCTAAAGCACAATAGAATTTTTGAAAAATCTAACGTCACATACTGTTACAACTGTCCTTGTGAAGCGCAATATATTGGCCAAACTTTGCGAATGCTAAAAACCCGCATTAGAGAACACCAAATGCCTTCTTGTTATTCGAATATTAATTTACTATTTTATCATGTGAAAATATAAAAATGAAGCAGCGCGCCTTACGATTGACAAAAATATAAAAAATTTCACAAGTCCCCCTAAATCACAATTTGAATTTTTTAAAAATAGGTTCAAAATTATCGGAAAAGGATTGAGAAATAAAAAAGACCGTGAGAGAAATGTAGCTTTTCTGATAAGAATCAAAAAACCATCCCTAAATGATCAATTTGATCACAACGCCTTTAAATTATTCTGACACTATTAACTCATCCGAAACTTAGTTATTTATTCATATTTTGAAAATGCACTAAACACGCTATATTAGGGAAAAAAAANTTTAGTCAAAATTTTTTGAAGATTTCTAGATCCTTTTGGTTTCAGTGTTAAATTATTTTGCTTATATTCTGTTTAATCTTGAGAATGATAATAAATCGAAACGTAGATATATAATGAGTTTTTACTATAATTTAAAATAATAAGTTAGTTTATTTTTTATGCTTATTATCGTTAGCTTAAACCGGTATGAATATCTTATAGCTTATTGAAATCATTTCATATCTATTTAAGAAAATATCCCTTTATTGCCTTCTCCCATAGATTTGGTCCCTCAAAAACACAGGGGGTGAGAAAACGACGCGTAATTTAAAAACGAGTCATCCAATTNAATTGTTTAATTATTAGTTTTTGTTAAAAAATAGAAACAATGGTCTGAGAAAAAAATAGAAACAATGGTCTGATTCGGACCAATTTTTATTTTGTATTATTCACTAGATATTTGTGCACAGTTTGAGTTATCTAAGAACCTTATCGGCTGAGTCGTTTTTGACAACCCCGTTGTTTTCTCATTCCCGCGTTTTTTGAGGGACCAAATCGTTGGGAGAGGGCCATAAAGGGATATTGGAGTTGGTATTTAAATTTTTAAATTCGTAAAAACTTTTAAAATTCTGAACATTTTGAAAATTTTCTGCACTTCTCGTTCTCATTTTTTTTGATATTAATATTGAAATCTGTGGGCAAAAGCATGAGAAATAGCTACGTTTACTTTTTGAAAGATGCCTCCATATTTTCGAACCGCTCTTTGAAATATGATAAAATTTTTATTGATAATTTTTTGTCAACTTTTTCAGAAGTATTTTGAAAATTTTCAGCAAATCAAGTCTAATATTTAAATAATTGGTTTTTTGAATTCTCCATAGAAAATCAGAAAGAACCACAATTTATATTTTCTGGTATCTATTTGGTTTCCGTATGTCAACCGATTGACGGGTCGCGCGAATGTCATTTCTAAACTATTGATGAAATAAACAACAATTGTTTGTGACACTGGTCAGTGCCATTTGGCACTCAATTTTCAGAAATTTTATTTTTGCAAACCATTTTCAATTACATCATCAGTATTTTTTGGACTTATTTGTTTGAAAGAAAGTACGAGCTTTTTAAATAGGAAAAATTTAGCTCATTTGCGCTTGTAGTAATCATAATTTGCAGGTTTTTAATATTTGCAAAGAACAGATTTATTCAAGAAACGAAAGTGCGCGAAAATAAATTCAGGCGACTGAAATTAATTGAAATGCGGGCAAAATATATCACTTTTTTTTAAGTGATCTAAAAAACCCGCTAATTATGATTACAACATGCGCAAATGAGCTAAATTTTTCCTGTTTTAAAAAATCGAAATCCCTTCTTAGCAAATTAGTCCCATGAATACTGATGATGCAACAAAGCAAAACGTCTATTATTCTTTGTTTTATAATTTTCAATGAAATTTCGGGGGTCAAAGGCGTCATTTCTTTTGGTTGTCAGGACAATTTTTAATAATAAAACGCAATTGAAGGTCAATTCTTATTTTTTAAAAAGCTGTTTCTCTTTATTTTTGACCATTTTTCATGGCAAAAAAAACTTTGATATTAAGGAAATTTTTTTATGTGCGAAATTTTTGAGCTACTTTTTAGGGAAAAACACCAGAAAATGACTGAAGTTAATTTGTATCGTTTTTAAAAATCTTATATCGGGTTAAGTTGGAAATGGAGTTCCCATAAAAAGTATTTTTTTTTACAGATACTCAGTTATGTTACATAACTTATGTATAGAAATTATAAATATACACGTTTGCAAGAATAAACACTTTTATTCAAAATAAAAAATTAACAAATAAGTTTTCACCTTTTTTTCTTTCATAAAATATATATCGCTCTGAAAATGTACCAATATGTCTCACTTATAGCACCTCCTCAACCAACAGAAGACCCCTTTTTAAGATATCTTGTGGATAAATTTTGTTGTAAAATTCAAATATCAAATAAGGATACATAAATTTAAACGTGTTATAAATTTTTCATTATATCTATAACGACACTTGCTTAGGTTTTATGCCATTTTTTATATAATTTGGCTTTTAAGAACAACTTATCCGATAAGGTTTTTAAAAAGCTCAAACTCAGCACAAAAACCCAGTGAATTATAAAATAAAATTGGTTTGAATCGGCCCATTTTTTTATTTTTCTTCTGAAATTGTTCAATTATCAGTTTTTGTTAAAAAAATTAGATGAAAATTCTGGCTGAAAAAGTGACATAAAAGCCCCAGCAAGTACCGTAATGAATATATTTGTTAGCATCATACTTAATTTGTATTTTTGAAATAAGAACAACGACTAACCATCCAAATTTGTTGCAACATCCATTGAACTCATTTCGTTGTTTAACTCTTAAAAAGAAAAAACTTTTGTCGAAAAATATTAAAAATAATCCATGATTAAGAAAATAAACTTTTTAACAGAACGTGGAGACCAGTGACTAAAACTTGCTCTTTCAGCGTCAGATCACATAAATAATAAAATAAAACTCCAAATTTGGTCAAATCTTTGTACTGGAATTATCAATATCATTTTAAATGCTTTTCTGTCAACGACCGTTCTTACTTTTTAATTGGCGGGGTTGTATCGCTACATATTGAAACTTAAAAATATTTTAACGCATATATACAGCATGTCACATTTTAGCTAATAATCTTACATTTTTGCAGGAGCTAACCTTCACCAATCAAAACGTTTAAATTTACAAACACGTAGGTGCTTAACAGATTTAATGCGTATTGACCAATCAGCAGTGTCAATCAGGTTTTAACAAAAACTGAAATTATCAGCAAAAATATGACATACTTAGGGTGTCCGCAGTCGTGAAAATTTCAACGCAACGATAATTTCAGATTATACATAATACGTGAAATTTTGCGCTGATGACGAAAAAGAACTTAATTTTTGAAAATAGTGTTAAGAGAGCTGAATTCTAACTGGTTCAAATTTAAACCGAATATAGATTTTAATATGTCATCGTGATCAAGTTTTGTGTTTTTTTCGCCTTTGAAACTTTTAAAATCACTGAAAATGCTAAATTAGTCTCTAGCGGCTCAAATATCCGGTGAGCCGTGAGATATTATTTCCATTCGCACTAATTTTTTTTTCTGCATCTTTCTAGAATAAACTGAGAAAATAAAAGTGGGCCGTCATCGAGATTCTCATTGGTTGAATTAACTAATCAGAATCGACTATATCCCTTTAACACCTTTTGGATGATTTGAAAGATGTAGGTTGGGGGAGCCAATCCTAACACTCTGAGACCCCTTCTAGCCACTCATGAGGCCGCTTCTCTTCTTTTCAGCCTACATCTATCAAATCATCCAAAAGGTGTTAAAGGATAATAGTAGTACCAAAAGATGCGCAATAAGCAACTTTTTGGGTATTACCAACAATTTCACATTTTCAATGTGTGTCTAAAATTACCACAGTGGCGCTAGAGCGATTTTGTTTGATGACACCCGGAAGTTGTATTTTTGAGATTTGACACCACCAAAAATGCGCCATAAGCTGTTTTCTCGAAACCGTATTATAAACTATAAATCTATGGTTACCACAGATGCTGCTAGAGCGAAAATAAGATAATTTTTTGTATTTTCTGCTGCTTTGACGTAAATTGCTCTCTCACGCGTCCAAATTAGCTCATTATTCTTATTTTTTTATGCAATTGTACATTAATTATTTTTTCTTGTTTTTTTTAATAAATGAAAGTATTAAACAATGAGCCATAGTTGGGGTTGATTCCGGGAAAAAATCGATTTTCTTAACCGGTAAGGTCTAAGAAAAATTGAAGTAGCCATTTTGTTGCCTTTTTTATCGTGATTTCAAAAAAATAAAAAAACAAAAAAAAATGTTCCAGGTTGACCCCGAAAATCGAAAAAAAGTGATTTTTAGGAGCTAGACCAAGCCCTGAAACCCCCCAACCAGTCAAAAAAAAATTTTTATTTATCTAAAGCATTCAACAATTATCTCGAATAGGAAAGCAATCTCTGATCGTAGCAAGCACAACAGAAAAAAATATTAATAGTCGAAACCTGAAAGGCACGAAAATTTTGGTTTCTGATGGCGCGGCATTGATGAGTGTTAGATGCGCCATTAATTACTTTCAATATTTGCAATTCATATCCTAAACAGAACCCATCAATTTGTAGGTGCTTTGGCTTTGTGGTCAGTGTTCGTTATTGTCATGACATGTCACACGGTTCGTCTGCAACTTATTATTAGGTTTAAACTAGCGTACCCAGTGGGGTACTACCCATCGTGGATTTCGGCCAAATTTTGCGTGGGCGCTAAGCATCAATATTTTTTGCCTAGGGTAAATCGACCTGAAAAATTTCAAAAATCTGGTTGAAATTTTCCAAAAATGATCATAGGCTGTCCTAGGCTTCCTGAAATTCGAAATTTGAGAATATATGAAAAATAAACAAAATTCCTGACAAAATCGTATTTATGGTAAATTGACCCCAAGAAATTCAGAAATATAGTTGAAAATTTTCAAAAATTATCATAGGCTGTCCTATGCTTCCTCAGAGAGCTGAAATTCGAAATTTGAAAATAACTTAAAGATAAACAAAAGTACTTACAAACTTGTATTTAGGGTAAATCGACCCCAAGAAATTATAAAATTTGGATCAAATATTCAAAAATGGTAATAAGCTGTCGTACACTTTCTCAGAGGGCTGAAATTCAAAATTTTAGAAAGGTGAAAAAATAAACAAAAGTACTCACAAAATCGTATGAAAGAAACATTAATCCTAAGGAATTCAAATATCTAGTTGAAATTTGAAGAAAATGACCATAGGCTTCCTCAGAGACCTGAAACTCGAAATTTGAAAATAATTTAGAAATGAAAAAAATCCTCACAAACTTGTATTTAGAGTATATCGACCCCAAGAAATTCAAAAATTTAGTTAAAATATTCAAAAATGGTCCTAGGCTATCCTACGATTTCTCAGAAAGCTGAAATACGAAGTTTAAGAAAAGTTTAAAAATCAATTAAATTAGTCACAAAATCGTATTAAGTGTAAATTGACCCTGAGGAATAAAAAAAATTATCTGAAAATATTTTAAGATGGTCAGAGCTGTCCTATAAAAGTTGTCATAACAAATGTCTACAGTGCAGGGAAATTAGTAGCAGTAATAAAAGGTGTCATAGTTTGACACCCTGTAGTTCACAGTCCACCTCTACTGAAATAGCACCCTCCTTTAAACAATCGAAAAAAAAGAGTATTTTTCCTGTTGTCACCCTCCCTTTAAAAAAAGACAAACACAAATTATAGACATATACAAAAAAATTTGAAAGAAAATACGTATTTTCTTTCAACCCTCCTTAAAAATTTTGCCAGTCATGCAAAAACGTATTTTTGCTTTCTACCTTCCTTAAAAGAAATATTTGATTTTTTTTGTTATTTCCAACACTCAGACTTACTATTCAAACATTCGTTTGATGCTGTCTATTCCCATAAATGGGGAATTTTTGATCATTATTTGAAAATCCCGCCATCTAGGGTCTCTAAATCTCTGGCATTTGACCAGTTTTTCCCAAATTCGTGGCTTATGCGAAAGTTTTGGGTCATTTTATACAAATCCGGCAACCTTACAACGAGTGTTGCTTTTTTGTACAAAGTTGCAAACGTGTGTTTATTCTTACTCATAAAAATGAGATTTGTTGTTTGGAACATAAAAATGCCAAACTTAAACGCGTTCATCGCGAAAATGTATTCCGATAACGTCATCCCTAAAATCTCGTTAGAAGGATTTGCAGATATTGTGCCTTTTGACAACCTACTGATTTTACCTTCAAACGTGAGCAACAAAAAAAAATAACACGGTTTAAAGGTTAATAAAGCGCGTTTAGTTTTTCGTCAACGTTTATATCCCCGTTCTCATGGTAAAAAAAAATTATATGTTCTATTTCCTTGCAATTAAGCAAGTACCTGACCTGTGTGAATTTAAGATTAAATTTAAGATCACTTTTTTCAACATAAGAATAAGTTGGATAATTTTTCCATCTGCCAATTCTTTCACACCCTCCCGGAACAATTGAAATGATCGCTCGTAGTTATCGGTTGTGTTGATCGTGGCAGGGCTTCACTGCAAATTAGTGCTTCACATATAATTGTCCAGTAACCTTTATTTACAGGTTATAATATGAAATTCAACTAATTTCCTCCTTTCTAGGTTCTATATTCCGTAGAATAAATACTTATGAGGCAAGACATTTGTTGACAACTAAATGTTTTACAGTTGTTATAAAAAATGTCTACAGTGCAGGGAAATTCGAAACAGTAATAAAGGGTTTTATAGTATGACAATCTGTAGTTCACAAGGTGGCTCAAAAAAAATTTTCACTACGCTCAAATTTTGAAAGTATATATCTTGTAGTATCAATCAGACTGGTTTTGGAGTGTGATCAGCTTCAGACAGGAAGTGATAAAGATTTAAAATGTTGAAAAAATCTCATATCAGAAGCTAACAAAAATATTTATCATCGCCGATTTGAACTTGGTCTGTGTCTTATGCGATAACGTTTTTTATCTCATTGGATCTTTTAAAAGTTTATATATAATTTTATTCAATGATTATAACGAACAGCAAATTGAAAGTTCACTCGAAAATTTTATCTTTTATTTCATTCAAAAATTGGATATTATTGTTGATTTGTTGTTTGACAATCTTATTCGGATTGGTTTTAATAAAAATCGTTTCACATACATTTTTAACTAAAAATTATGATATGGAATTTCCGGGTCCGGGCATTTAAGAATTCGCATTCTGCGAAAAAATTTCATCAAAAAATGTAAATGAAAAAAAAATTAAAGGTTTGACTGAAAAATAAAATATATTATAAGACATTGAAAAATTGACTCGAAAAATATCTATTGTTTCAATAATTCAAAATTTGATTCAAAAGTTAAATATTAAATACAAAAGTTAAAATTATGTTTATCATTTTTTCTACAAATTGGAAACATATTTAGAAAAATTAAAATTTGTCAGAAAAATCAAATATTTAATTTTATAATTATTGTTTATTAAAAGTTTATATTTGAGCATCTGAAATTTTATAACAAATTGTATAAAAATTTAAATTTTTTTACAAAAGTTCAAAATTTGACCTAAAATGTTTTTGTTAAAAATTCCTTGAACAACGATCTTAAATTTCCTATCATAATTTTCATTAAAATTACTTAAATAATTGAAAATTTATTTTTAAATGAACAAAACCGTTCGAATTTAATTAAAAATTATATTTTTGATTACTTATCGTAAATTTGAAATATATTTTTCAATTACTTAATAAAATTCTTATTTGAGAATCAGACAGCCAATCTTTTTTATAAATTAACAGTCTTTTCTGATAATTTTGTTTTTAGAATTTTAATTTTGAATTATCAATAATTTCATTGTTGAGTAAGATTAAACACAATTTTCCATTTTTTGCAAAATTTTCGATAATCAAATATTCAAGACTAACATTCAAATTTCCTGATACTAGTGTTATTTTAAATTTCTGAATGAGTTGTTTTCAGTTTTAAAAGGTGCTAGCTGTTCAGCGCTAGTCACGAGGCTCAGTCTTGATGAACTTTAAAATGTCTGAGATTTAAAGAAATTTAGATAAGAAGATGAATCAATTCTTGATATAAACTATAAAAAAAATATATAATTATAATTTATTAATTGAAAAAAAAATTATGATATACACCTTTCTGTTTAACTTATTAATAAAAAAATTAAAAAAAAATTATACAAGTAAATATAATCATAATACTCTATAAGAAAGTCTATCAAATTTTTTTTTTTTTTAACAATTTTCTTTCAATTTTGGCAAATAAAATGACTTCAGGAAGAGTTCAATAATATAAAAATTGAATTTCTGATAAATCAACGGTTTGAACCTAAGGAGAACTTCCCGTCTTTGAATTGTGAAAATCATAACCATCGAATTGAAGAACAAATCGATTGTAAAAATTAAATTGATATCTCTGATAATTGCATTTCTTATGTTATAGAATTTGAGTCTAATTTGATCTCTAGAAATTATCGTTATGGTTTAATCTTCAATAAAAGTAATCGTTAAGTAGTCAAAGATAATTAAGTTTTATCTAAGTGTGCGATTTTAATCTGATTGTTAAAATCGACTTCCTCGAAAAAAATTTCAACAAAAATTATTTTGAATCATGAGCATGAGATGATTTAATTCCCATATAAACGTTGGTCAAATTTAAAAAGAATTTGAGATTTTTGGAAAAAAATTTGAAAATTTTCTTGATCTCATCTTTATTCATGATGAGTTTAACCCTTGGAAGCTACAAACCAAAAACTTTGCTGGAGGGTCCAAAGCCGATTTTTAGGCTCGACTTTGAATACTTCTTCTGTGATAACTACATATCCGATCAGTCTCTAGTTTCATTGCTTGACAAGCTGAAAGTCCGAAGCTTTTTTAATATGTAATAGAATTTTAAAATAATAACATTTTTTGTTGAAAATGCCCGTAGAAAACCACCTTTTAGATTTTAAAGTTTACTGGTTTAACTCGAATTTTCACGAAATGTTTCCCTCCAAAATATTCTCAAAATGTATTTAAGGTTCAATAATTTTTTTTAGTTATGCGAAATATTTTCTAATCAAAATAATTTTCAATAACTTCAATTTTTAGTCAAATAATCGAAAATATAAGCTTTAACTTATAGTAACAGTAACAACTATGTAACAGTTACATAGGCTATGAATAATCAATCATTCAAACAAAATTAAAACCAGAATTATCTAGGTCACATTGTGACCAAGATAATCACTGTTTTAATTGTGTTTGAACCGTCACAAGCAAACTTTTAATTGTGTTTTGTGTTTTATCTCTTTGAAATTCACACATGACATTCAAACCTGCCCCTCGTTTCTGTTTGCTCCCAAAATCTTAGGAATTCCAGTAATAGACCGCAACTGAGGCCTGATTCTCATTCTGAAAAAATCCTAAAATTTCTCAGATAATCTAACAACCTACTCAGAACAAAAATTCTCCACAGAGTATCTCTTTAAAATTGTCTCATCTTATGATAGTGAAAAAAACGTCAAATAAATACAATTTTTAAATGATTTTCAAAATATAATTCATAATTTTTTTGGAATGGAAGAAATTTATTCATCTGAATACAAACCGTCAATATTTCCGTCAACATTTAAAAGATTTTTTTTTTCACTGAATGAATTAAATAAATTGAATTCGGAGGTCGAGAGTTTTGCCTCAAGAAAAATTTCTGCACCATTTTACGGACATAAAACTTCGTTGTTCCTTGATTTTTCAAATGGATAAAACCTTTTATTGGTAGCCAATTTTTTTGCTATGCAGATACATATTTGACATAAATTTTATTATTTAAGTTTTATAAATTCAGTCAAAATATGCTTCCAAAAGCGAATAAAATTTCTATCTGTTTCGCCAGCTCAACTTTCTTTTTAGATTCCAAAGCTATTTTCAATTTCTTTATCGCTTTTTGGTCACGATTATCTCCAGCCGGACACCAATTTCTACCAACCGTACCAAGATAAGATGATCCCTCTGGGAAGTCTTCAGTTACTCGTTCAGTTTCAAAATAAAACTTTGTTATGAATATTAAATTTTTTCATCAAGTTTTGTGTCTTTATTTTATTGATTCAAAACGTGAAACTCAAGGAGATTGTAGGTGCTTCCAGCAATGTGCGGGAGGGAAATAAGCCCTTTTAAAACTAAAATATCTTTCGAGAGAATTGAGTGGATATGTATTTTTTCAATTGTATATCCCCCTATCACACTATCCGGAATATCTCGGTCCTACTACAAAAAAACACACTATGTTTGCTTTAAAGGGCCGGGATATTCCGGATAGTGTGAAAAGGTGATGTTGCAATTCGTAACCTTAAAAAGTTTGAAATGGAATAATTTCCAGAAAATATTTAAAACCAACCGTTACATGCATAAAACCTAATTGCTGCTATTTCTCTCAAGTGTTGTCTGACTTCATATCCAGTGGATATTATCCACGTATCCGAAAATCACATAATGCCGATATTATTTGTCAGAAAAAATTTCTCTACAATTGTCTATACAGTATATAGACTATACTATTCTTGAAAAAATCATCTTTATTCGCCTAAAATATTTTTTGCAAATTCATGACTATAGTTAAATAGAAGCAAACTGTACACTTTTTTGCAGACCTAAGTTTGACTAAAAAACGGTCCGTGCATTTTTTCTTTGAATAATATTCTCCATTCTCTGAGTGACATTTATGTACTGAATTAGAATAATTTCTTTCAGAATTCTTGCAATAACTATTTCATGCATAAAGTTATATATTTACTGCGCGCCATAATACATTAATAACGCTTTAAATTTAGATATTGAAAAAAGGGCAAAAAACTTAACAATTATAGAAATATTTTCATTTTGTGTTACTTTTTGTTGCGAGCTCAATTTTTATTATTTGAGACTATTACATGTCCATAATTTTAATTATTTTTTTTGATAGCAAATCTGATATTCTGGAACAGGTACACTTGTCAAGTAATTCGATAATAATTAACTTTTTGCTTGCAATCGATTTCCCGTGTGCTGCATGGTTGGATACAAGAAAAATAATACAGAATTTGAGACCGTGGTTGAAAATAACTACTGCACCCACAATCCCCTTACCTGGCATAATAAAAAATAATTGGTGATGGTCTCGCACTCATCTGATAAAAGGTTTTTCTTCATGAGTAAATAAAAGTGCATTTTATTTATACAATAATCTTACAGTTTATATTTGATTGATTTACTTTATATCTGAGATGAAGATATCTTGACAGGCCAAAAAGGATGGGATCGGTGGCCATCTCGACAAAATTTTATCGGATCCGTAGTCCTCTCATAAAAAGTCATGTTAATCCGATCCGATCTAATTGTGCCGAACCCT
>SCLH01002301.1:100842-128354 GCA_004367855.1 Oikopleura vanhoeffeni
TTGTGTCGCTCATGTTTGAAAGAGTGTGGTCATACGAAAAAGTTTTGGCATATTAATCCGCAAATTGGAGGCTAGTTCTACAAAACGGCTAATCTGAATAATATCTTTGAAGCCCGGTTTGGCTAATGTTATATCGGGAATATGTCAAATTAGGAACCACCATACCCTTAATAAGGGTTAACGGTCAGGATTAAGTTTGAAGTTGATATCAGTAAATCAAGGCAAACATTTTGGCAACTTTTAATCCGCGATGCTGATTGATCGAATGTTAACCAATCAGCAATACGCATTTGAAAATTAAAATAAAATTGGAGATTACGTCCAAAATATGAAGTGTCCTGGCGGACTTATGACTTCAAACCTTGTCTTGATCCATTTGATAAACTGTAGCCAAATGTTCTAACCTTGAATATTGTGTATCTGGATGTAATTTTCGCATTTTTTCGATGAGGTGATATGGAGCCATAGTGGGTTCATGTGGAGCATTAAAAGACAAATAAACAAATTTTGGAGTTTCGATATTATTTTCTAAAATACTTTCAGTTCTTTCGCCGAAAATATCAGTCGTATATTCTCCTTCACGAATTAATTTTTCATCATTGTGGAAAAAATCCAAGACAGGAAATCCCGATACTTTAATCGAGTGGTCTGTATAGCTGAAATTTACAGATAATTTTCATTTTTTTTTTGTTAATTATTCAATATCGTTTCTGACTCTAACCGGTTGGTTACGAATTTAAAAAGTGATTTCTTTATTTGTAATAAGTTAACGTTCAACTGTTGACTTCAAGTGGTTTGTTTTATTTTAAATATATAGAGTTCATATTATCTTCATCAAAAAAACTTTCCAGTCCAACTTTAAAAGTTTTCTTAATAAATTTAAAATTTTTCGCGCTCTAGTGGTCACTAAAGCGTTCTTAAACCCTCATTATTGGCAAAAAATAATTTGCTATAGTATTAAAAAACATTAATTGATTGAAAAATTAAAAAAAAATAAATATTTCGAAATTTTGGAAAAGAATATTGGAAAATTTCTGAAAGAACAATTTTGACAAAAAAATGCTTGAGCAAAACAGTTTGTTAGTGGAATATCTCCTCAACTACAAATTTTTGATGGTTCTTACTCCCGATTTTTTTGTTTTTTTTATTTAAAGCTTGTATTTAAATAATTTATTTATATTTTAACTCGAAACTATGTCAGAATTTTGTTTTACCTGATAGCACCACATAAATGGCCATAAAACTCGTCAAACCCTCTGTTATGAGGTAAATAAGTCTGATTGCAATACCCCAAATGCCATTTGCCAACGATATGAGTTTCATAACCAATTTCTTTCATGTATTCTGGCAACAATTTTTCTTTCGGATCAAGTCCGTATGGCATTTCTCGAGATATTGGAAATGTTCCTGAATTCGGGTTCGATAATAACCTCTCTCAAATTAATATTTTGTAATTTATCGTTTATTGGGGAAATTCATCGCGTTAACTTGTGTATCCAGGACACACTTATTTTAAAGAATCTTATTTAATTCTCTCTACATGAGTAAAGTTGTTAATCGACTCATTTGGAAGCCCAATTTCGTGTACAATTCATTCACTGCTGATGCCTCATTTTATTTATCAATTTATATTTTTTCTGACGTAGCTTGAAATATGTAAAAACCGTTTATTTTGAAATATTATTCGATTGGGGGCTCAAAGATTTTCATCGCTATTAAATAGCAAATTTTATCATTCTTTATTAAAAAAGTCTTTGAAATTTCTCGAACAAAAATTTAAAGTTCGAAAACTCATTTAAGTTTTTTGACTTTTACGGTTTCTTCCAAATGGCTTCGACAAAATGGTTTTATTCACGAAACAAAGCAGTAAAAAAATTGTTTGACCTAAACATAGTGAATTCATAAAATTCGCGTGTATTTAAATATCCGAATGGGCGCGCTGCATCATCAACTGTGCCAATCGTTACACTTTAAGTACGCCGGTTAAGCTTAACTAATTGAACACAATCCTAGGCCAAATCTAAATGGGTATCTTCCTGTTAAAAACGCGGCTCGACTTGGGGTGCATCGGTGGCCAGAATAGGACTGTGTAAATTGAGTTCCCACGCTTAAAATTTCATCCATGAATGGAGTGGATTTCACATTTTCATTATTCCAACTAAATTTATTAAAATGAAAAAAAAAGAGCTCTAGATCTCGCGTTTGACAAAAAACGGCGCCGGAAACACCAGCGTTGACCGATAAGTAGGGTCAGTATCGGAAGATTTATCTATAAAACTGATTCTTCAAGGAGGTTGTAGGGTCTCCATCTTATCTTTTGATCCCGAACAAATTACACCACAATAAATGGTTAAATGACTTCATCAAAAATTTAAAAAAATTTTCCGAAAATATACAAATTAAAAAAATTTTATGGTGTTTCTGAATAGAACGACCACTGTGATTATAGAAATATTATCAAAAAAATTCTACGATTCCAAGTTTTCTATTAAAATGTAAAAAGTTTAAGGCGTTTAAAGAAACCAAATATTATATTTAAAGGCCCTTCAATCTCCTTAACCCCTGGAATCACAGAAAAAAAAGTTTCCGCCAAGGCACCAGAGCCGATATATAGGCTCTACTTTAGACGTTGTTTACAGGAAGCTCAAGGAGTAGTATGAAGCTCAATTACTTTTGCAATAGGAAGTTGAAAGTTATATTTTTGCATCAATCAATCCAAATCTAGATTTGATTTTCAGTTCTAGATAAATATAGTTGGTAAAACCAAGGTGGAATCCGTTTATGAATCGTTTTTCAATAACAAGAAAATTTCTCGCCGTAATTCAAAAAAATGAATAAAATTGGACTCCGTACAATTTCGTTCAAATGAGTAAAATAGTCCCTATTTTTTCGAATTAAATTTCGAACAGAAAAAAATTTCTGTTTTTTAAAAAATTGAAGACTTGGATCTTTTTTTCAAATATTGGAAAAAAAAATTCGTACTGTTTTTAAAAAAAATTTCAAACAGAAAAGTTCCTTTTTTCAACAAAAAATTGAACACTAAAAAAATTATACTTTATTTTTACAATTTGAACCCAAAAAAATAGTTTTTTTAAAATTAAAACGTTAACTTTTTATGAAAAAGTTTAAACACCAAAAAATTCAACACTGTTTTTATTGTGAATTTCGTACACAAAAGTTTTTCACTGTTGAATAAATTTGAAACACAATATAAGTCACTGTTTTCAACCAATTTGAACACTTTGAAATCCGTACTGTTTCTCGGTGATAAATTCAAACTGTATAAAATCCGTTTTATTTTCGGTTATAAAATTTAAAACAAAAATTCCGAACTATTTTTTTGTAAATTTGCACACAAGAATTCTGTAGTGTTCTTCAAATGCTGGAAAAAAATCGAAACTGTTATTTTTCAATTCGTGATGTAAAAAAATAGTGTAAATAATCAAACATAATAAAATTGATGATTTCCATTTGACCCTACAAAGGTCACTTGGAACATTGGTCGAAAAGTGGCCATTCAAAAGACAACATCAACTAAAATTTAAAAACACATTAACCCTTGTGAGCTATAAAAAAAAGTTCCGCCAAGGCACCAGAGCACAATTGTGAGCTCTACTTGAATTGTTTTACAGAAAGTTACGGCAGTTGGAAGTTCAAATTTTTCTGCATAAGGAGTTGAGACGTTATATTTCAAAACCAACTTTTATATTCTAGAATTTCAATTTTAGTTCTAGAAATATGTGAGAAAAGCAAGGTATAACCATATCACGTGAAACACGGTCACAGTTGTCTTCACAAGTGACCTTTCCGTTGAAAACGATGCACAAGTATCTGGCCTACGTCAGCGTTTTGTCCGCTTTGATTAAACTCTCATATATCAAAAGTTATTTATAAATAAGTCAAAAATTTTGATGGAAAATCATAATTTCGATAAAAATGTTTATTTTTCCCTATTAAAAGCAGATTATTACATTTTTTTATTATTTCAAGTAAATATGGTAATGAAGTACAACTGTTGACAGTTTTTGATTGCTTTAAATTCACTATTATAAAATTAATTGTTCATGGATACTTGAAGTTGAAAATATAGAAATTCACTTCCGAAAAAAATATCTGCCCCTAGTACCAATAAATTTTTATTTAAACTAACCTTATGCATGCCACAAAACGCTTTCTAAAAACTGGCTAATCTCACATTTGTATTTTATGTCTAGTTCTGAAATAATTTTTCAGGAAGTGGAAAACATAGGCGAAGAATCCTTACAAATCAACACCCCGTAATTCTGGAACCAAACTTTGAAAAAAATTTCAATTATTTTTTCGGAACCGAATCAAATTCTTATAATGTGTTTGAAAGAAGAGATTCTACGATCTCCGATTTTTGCCATTTTTGAATGATTTTAGGTATGCTAGAGCCACAATTGTGGCTTCTGTGCTCACAAGGGTTAAACTTCTGTTTTTTCCGTTACAATCTGTTAGTATTTTTTTATTAAACTATTAAAAAACAATTCCTAAAATAAAACTTGAACATACTATTTTCCGGTCAAAAACAAAAAATAAAGAAAAATTTCGTTAAATTAAAAAAATAATATCCTTGAAAATTAAGAGTAGCTTTTTCTTATTTTTCGGATCTTTTAATTCCGTAATTAATACAAAAATTCAGTTTCATAAATCCAGCGATTAAATAATAATCTCATCAAACATAACTATATTTTTCGGTTCATCCCATTATTTGGTTATACTTCGCTTTTTCTGCGATTCCTTATTCATATCCGTGAGAACATTCACCGTCTCAACTTATAAAATATTATATCCGACATAACAGTCCGCATAATTTGTCTCTTTATATCTCTTTAAATCTCAATTTTCATCTCTCATAATATTAACTCGTTTTTATTCTCAATAACTCACGTATTTTAATCTTTTGGCCATGCATTAATTAAAAACGTCTAATCTCGAAATAATATATCTATTTGATCGGAAAAAAAATATTTAATTTACAAAGTTAACTTTTTCTAAACAAATAAATGATTAATATTTCCGATTGAAACATATAAATCTAGTTATACTCATCACCAGTTTTTTCTGATATCTAAAGTCTGTTAAGTTAATCTAATAATTAAGGAAAATGCTCATTGTTTACGCAAAAATAACGCTATTCCAATTCTAATCTAATGGTGGGGCTCCACTTAAAGAAGTGATAATAGTGTCATGTTGAGGCTCCGAAGAACGTTTTTTATTGTGTATCGCGCAGTTAAATAAGAGTCTAAGTTATTCGACTAAACAATATCCAATATGGTGATGCGTATCTACGCATATTCTCAAGCTGAGAATATACCGTACATGCACATCGCCATAATATCACCTGATACGTGCCCATCGTAGTTCACAAATTTTATTTTTATGGGTATCAACGCACAAGTATCTGCCTTACGTCACACTTCTAATCGCATATTAGTTTTATAATCATCAATCGAAGTTATTTTTAAAAAGTAAATAAAATGATGAAAAATCTCAAATTTCTATGAAAATGGCTATTTTTCAAATAAAAGCAGATTAATACACTTTTTATTATAATATTCAGTTGATATAGAATCAAGTGACATGTCATGACAGTGTGGACAATTTTGATGATTAAATAAATTTTATAATAAATAATTTTTTCATGAATACTTAAAGCGAAAATTTTGATTTTCACTCCAAAAAAAATATATGTTCCAAGATACGAATATTTTTAATGTTAAGTGTTTTGCATGCACAAAAACTTTGTCAAAAACTGGCTTTTCTCACATTTGTATTGTTGTCTAGTTCGAATAATTACTTCAGAAGTAAACTTCGGCGAAAATCTCAAAAAATCAACTCCCCGTTATATCCGAACCAAATATCCAAAAAAAAATTGAGTATTTTTCGAATCACCGCAAAATTCTTTATAATGTATCGGAAGAAAACAATTCTGTGACATTATTTTGCCCATTTAGACGGTTTTAGGTAGACTTGAGGCGATATATCGCTCTGTGATTCAGCGGTTAACCTCGGCAGCCCTATTCAACCCTCCGAGGCATATAGCCTTTTGAAAGGCTAAAGTTACTTTAAATCAGCAAAAAATGATGGAAAAAATGATCGCAGAAACGTCTCCTTTCAATACATTTTAAAATTCAACAACGTGAATCTGAAAATTTTTTCGGATACTTGGTTCAAATTTTTTCACGAGTTGATTAAAAGGCCATTTTTTGCTTAACTTTTACTTCCGAAAAAATACTTTTTAATCAAAATTTGGAATTATAATTCCAATTAAGCCAGTATTTAGGAAAGTCTTTGAGTACAATTTGCGAAAACAATTAGCTTTCTAGACATATCTGGAGCAGAAATATGTTTTTGAGAGTAAAATTTCAAAATATCCGATCTTGATTTTAGTATGGATAAACTGATATGTTTTGAAAAAATAAATAAATTGTGAAAATCATGCCAGAGTGATACACTTATACCATATTTGGCTTAACATTGTAAAAATAATCAAATAATTTCATTAAATCGAGAAAACTAACAATTTTTTCCTAAATAACGTGATTTTTTCATGAATATTTTGAACTTATTTAGAAATATTTTTGATTCTCAACAGATAAAGTCAATCAGACAAAAGTATTGAGTAGAATAAAGCACTAATTTTCAAACGTTTTTCTCTTGAATTAAACATAAAATTTCTAGGATATAATAAAAATTTTTCAAAAGTTTAACTCTTCAACTTGATCATACAGGAAAAATTGAAGGTTGATCTTATAAGAGTTTTATGTAAACAACGCTCAAAAATAGCCTTTTAAAAGGCTTTTATGCCTTGGCGGAACTTCTTTTTATATGCTTCGGAGGGTTAAGTTTATTGGGTTAAACCATCAAAAAAAGGTGAAGCCATGAAACAAATTTCTGAGGCAACTTAGTAGTCAAATTTGAGTCCCAAAAACATTTCTTTGCTTTGCAAATTTAATGGCATATTTAATATTTATTTCGTGTTGCGATTAAAAAGATCGTGCTGAAAAAACGATAATTAATATGTAACGAAAATTTTTTTTAAATTTTTGCAAATTTTTTTTTCAATTAAGAGTGAAACGGCGGGCCGGGAGATCCTTTCTTCCATATATTCGTGTACGTTAAGCCTACACGGTGTAGGTAAATTACTAAATTTTATGATCTATAGGCTATAGACTTTAGCCTATGTCATAGCCTATAAATCTATAGCTCAGTATCATAAACATTGATAGAGAAGGGTCTCCTCAAGTTGCATAAGCCAATATATGCACTGGCTATTAAACCATTTGTAATTCTGAAAAATTTATCGCAGTTAAAAATGTTTCTGAAACAACTTACCCAACATCTGACCATCCCAAGTCGTCAAATAGTATAAAAACGATGTTTGGCTGGTCTTCATTTTTCACTTTGTTCCCTTTTTTCGCTGCAAAAATTAGTTGAATTAAATAAAAAAATAATATTTTCCGCCTCATTTTATTATTCAAGAAAGATAAATTTTGATAGCATTATGCCTAATTAAAATGTCATATTTATTTCGTGGGTGGAATCCAGTTGCTGGATAGAGGGTGTTTATTCAAAGAGCTGTTAAAGCTTATTATCAGTTTCCATAACTTTTAAATCTCCGCAATTTTGGTGAGAAATTAATTTTGGAAGGCCTCGGTTGAACCGAGTCGGTTCCACGGTCGAATTCAGTGTGTCCACGGCAGGGGTTAGCACATCTGACATATTTTTGTTCGGATCGGTAGGCAAATAACCGGATCTGGGTCTGATCGGTCGTTTTTCAAAAAAATTGGATCTGATCGGTAGGCTCGCAAAAACATTGGATCGGATTGGTTTTCATTAAAAGTCGACAAGGTAAACTATTTTGTAAAAAAAGTATATTTTTATGTTCATAATACATTTTTGTGTGCTCTGTTCTTCTTTCTACTGTTAGCATTTGAATTGTTTGAAAAAGTAAGATAAAAATAAGTTACAGTTGATTTTGAGGTTTGCGTAGAAGTGTCTCCTTTATCCTATTCCCACTTAGAGTATACATCTACAGATGAGTTGCGTGTAGAATTTATGGAAGAAGAAATTTATGGAATAAGATAAAAGAGGGAGCAGGGAAGCAGCTGCCATTTTCTACTTCAAAATTTCTGAAAAAAGGGAGTTTTTATTTCAGTAACATTAAATTTATATCTTCTAAAAACTGAATAAATTTTTCAAGACTACCCATTAATAATGGGCCATTACCTTAGAAAATAATTTGACGGATTATCATGTCGGGCAGGAGAAAAAACATTCTATTTACGAACCGATATTTTTTACAAAAATGTGTGAATACAAGACATTTATTACTGGTTGGTTTTTTTAGTAAAACTAATATATATTGTTGAGCTTTCGATTTATTACAATCATTTTCGAAACAAAGTTTTTAACAGTGAAATATTTTTCGCAAGATTTGCATCTGAGTAATTTGGCAATAGTGGGGCTCGAAATTGGCTAATTAAAACCCCACTATTCTACTTTTTCAAAAAGATCGTCACACCTACCATGTTCTTGTATTCTAGCTTTTAGAATTCTAGAAGTGTGTCCTATGTAGGTGGCTGAACAGACACAGGTGAATAAGTAAACTGTGTTAGGAGTTAAGAGTAAGGGTTTATAGGGTTTAAGACGTGGTGAAATTATTCGTTCCAAGGTTATGGTTTTAAAACAAATTTTTAACCGGTAGTTGGGGGTATATTTTTCAATTATTTTATAAATGTTAGAAGCGATTTGACTGCATCTGAAACTTGTATAATTAAGACTCATATAAAAAAACTTTAAGTCTGGGTTATTTTCGTCAGCTTCTCGAAGTAGCTTATTAGGGTTAGGCCCAAATTCTCTATTTTTTATTTCAGAAATTTTATTTCTAACCATATTTTTTGGATATTGGTTGTTAATAAAAATTTCTTCCAGATTTTTAAGAGCCATTTCAAGATTGTTTTCATTTGAGGTACAATTATAAGCACGGTATATTTCACCACTTAGACAAGAGTTTTTATATTGGCGTGGTGCAATGGCTTGCTTATAATTCATCATANCTAATCAGCGAACGCGGATGAGTGTGCATTTTTGATACAAAATATAACTTTATTAAAATGTCTCGTTAACGAGCGCTTTGATTCTCATGCTGTAGCAGGCAAAGATGAGAACAACAAATTTTATTGGGTCTTACTGTACGACTCGTACATTAACCTCATAAATATTAGACTCATCATTTATCCAAAGTTATCTATCCTTTTACCAACGGAACTCCATCTCAAAAACGTTTACTATCTCTATAGCGCGAGTTTGAATCCTACTCATGTTGTTTAAAGTGACAAAAATGTTTTAAGGGGGGTGGTCGTCGCAAAATGAGGCTCTAGAAACAATTTTTCCCAATTTTATTTTTATGCCTTTTTTATGAAAATATGGAAAATTACAAGCATTTTGGTACTCGTTTTATTTTGATACATGGCTAGGAAAGCACTTTTTGATGAGTTCAAAAATATTTCGTATGAAAAAAATTAAAATCTCTTGATTTTTGGAAATTTGAAACACGATTTACAGAAAAACGAGTCAGAAATTTAGACAAAACTCAACTCGATAATATGCACGGACTCTTCAGCTGAACAGTCATATAGGTTTCGAATGTGTAACTTTTAAATCCAGGGAGGAGATACATTTTGATTGAGACCCCTAAAAAAGGGTCAAAATACTGTTTTTTGGTGATACTGAGACCAAATACAATAATTTTCAAAAAACCTCAACTCGATTATCTGCCCACGTTCTGTCCGGTTAATTTAAGTCTTAAATCATTGTTGTTACTTAAAAACTCAGGGCGGAGCTACATTTGAAAAAATAATTCCGTCAGTTTTGTAAGCACGTTTCCGATTGGACGAGCTATCCGTCACTTTCGTCTTTTTTATAGGATGCAAGATTTTTGCTCAAATATATTAGTTAGAGGTAATGCTTTATCCAACAGTTTGTACTTTTGCGATAATTGGCCATTGAAAACCTCGTTTTTCGCCTTCAAATGCGACGACCACCCCCTTAAGTAACTGTCTTAGTGATTGCTTGAGTGATTACACACCGATAAAATTTAGCGGTCTCAATATCAAGCACTCTTGCCTATAATCATACTCAAGACAATCACTAACACAACATTAGTGGGATTCGAACACGCGCTCTATAGATAGTAAACGTTTTTGAGATGGAGTTCCGTTGGTAAAAGGGTATCTCAGACATGTTTAATAAATTATTATGAAAACTTGGATAAAAAACTCAAAATTTCAAAAATTATGTACCATTTTTGTATATTCGCAAACTCGCTTCAATGATTTAGAACTTAGTGGATTATTTCAGATGAATAGTTTTCAAAAATTTTAAAAGGCGTTTATCAGCTGAAAAGACTTTTTGAAAGAATTACAATTCTTTTCATGACAGAGAACTAAATTTGAAGAGGGATTTTATTTAATATCAGAATTGAGTTCTTGAACTAAACGATCAGTAAGGGCAACGTAGGTTTTACCTTGTAAAACAAAAACATCAGTAGCATTGAAGCTTTCAGCAACCAGTTCTAATTTTTTGTTTTTGAAATTTGCCGTTTTCGGAATTTGAGCGACATGTCGAATGAAAATTGGCCTGGAATGTTTCTGCAGATTTTTGGTTAAAATGTCGAACAAGATTGATAATTCAGATTCATCAAGAGATTCGGACACAATTGCAGCCATCCCAGCTTTACCTTCGTTTCCAGGAACAGGCACGCCATAAACAGCACAATCTTGAACAAAATCGAGACCAGAAATAAGCTAAAAAAATATTATTACTTTTTAATTCGAAACCAATGGTTTCAAGCCATCAAAATAATTTACATTGAATTCCAAATAATAAAAAAATTTAAATTCTCTGATAGATTTGAAATTGATATCGCATTTTCATGATCGCTGAAAAAATTCACGTTTTTAAACAAAAATGAACCTCAAATTAATATTGTGGTTTGTTTTTTGAGACATGATTTATATCTTTTTTTGCATTTAGAAAATCTAATTAATCTTAATTATTAAAATCTTAATTATGCAATTTCGAGGCCTACTATTACATTATGAGCGAAATTACCTTTGTGTTAACCTGCGAGAAAATTTTCTCAATTCTTTATTATGTTTCGAAAATGATTGAATAAATCGAAAGCTCAACAGATTTTAGATTTTCTAAATGCAAAAAAAGATCAAATTAATATCTCAAACTTTGTTTCCCATGGGCCATGGCTTATTTTCTTTTTTGAGCGACAAAAACATAAACAGACGAAAACATAAACAGGGGATTTGAGACGGAAATTTTCGAATTGGCGCAACGGAATGAAATATACGTACATTTGTGACTTCTTCCGTTGAAGTATTTTCTCCTTTCCATCTATACGTATCTCCTAATCTATCCATAAATTTTAATCTGTATTCATGATCGTACACAAAAGCATCTCCAGTGATGAACCATTTATCACCAACTTTCAAAACGTCATCTAAAACTTTTTCTTCTGTCTTTTTCTTTGCTGAATAAAAGGGTGAGAATTTTATATTCNACATCTCTCAGATCCAGCGAAAGGTGTTAAAGGGATATAGTCAAAAGAAGTATCTACAAAATTTTAACGAGTGTTTTGAAATCCTAAAAACATTTTGCAGCTATAGTTAAACAAATTTGAAATATAAAACGCTTATTTAAAAAAGTTTCACCTTTGGCTTATCAGAAAATGTAAAAATCATAGAAAAGATTCGAAAATTTTATTTTATCACCCTACTTTATAATATCCCCCAAATTTTCGTCGTTCATCTAATTTAGTACACAAAATTCCGGGTTCATTTATCCCAGCTGGAATGCATAAGCCAAGGTTATCTCGAATCGGCAATTCGGTTTCAATATCGAACAGAAATAATCGAGAGTCCATCTTATAAGCAGGATTATAAGTTATAATTTATAACATAAAAAAAATGGTACCTCCGTTTTCATGTTTCTTAATAATATCACCAACCTGTCAAACTATCGAATAAACTTCATTTTGTCACTTAAGGGGGTTGTGGGCGTNGTGCTGTGACTTTTAGCGTTAATCTCGGATAATATCTAGCGTATCCTCAATTTAAAGGTGAAAAAAGACAAATGTACTCAACTAAAATAATCTTCTGGCAAGCAAACTTGGTAGTCTCCATTAATGTTGCAGAATCAAAACAGAGACGAGTGTTCTTTGTCGCTTCTGCCATGAGATTAAATGCGCCCACACTATTTAATATTTATTTCGTGTTTGCGATGAAAAGATCGTGCTGAAAAACGATATTAATATGTAAGAAAAGTTTTTCTTAAAATTTTTGCAATTCTTTTTTTTATTACAGAGTAAACAGCCGGCCGGTAGCCAAGATCCTTAATCTTCACGATATAATTGTGTACTGTTAAGGCCACCACGTGTAGGTAAAGGTTAACGGTGGAATATTCTCATGAATCATAATAGAGCGTATAGGAGCCAGTTATGGTCACTCAGCTATATAAATTATCTATAGGCTCTGAGTATCATAAACATTGAGTACAAGAAGGGTCTCCTCAAGTTGCATTAAGGGCCGATTACTCGAGGTGGCAACATGGCCTCATTAAACCATTATGTACATTTGACAAATATCACTGTCAAAATTAAGTAATTACCTTCACGATAAATTTAATGTTTCTGTGTATTTTCGACATAATTTATTTTTTCCAAACATCTGACGATCAGTTATTCCCTTAATATTGTCGTCAAGCTTCATAGAAGTATAAAACGATGTTATTACAGGTCTCCGAGTCTATATTATATTCACTTTTGTTTCCACTTTTGTCCTCGCTGCAATCAAAAAGATTACAGCTCTGGAATTGAAACAGTTATATTTTATAGCCAAATGATTAACGAAAAAAAAAGAAGTTTAGTATTTAACAGCAGAAAATTTGAATAAATTGTACATGGTTCTTTATTATTATGATATTTTTTTCTGATGAAATTATTTTTTCCCGGGGGGGCCCCTGCATATTTATTATCAAAGAAAGATAACATTCTTTGATTTCAAGCGATATCACGGCCATTTAAATTATTAATGAGAGGATCGTGCAATAGGTTTTTTCTCAGAGATGGTTGTAGGACAGTTCGCCAGTTCTGAGAATAGAGTTGGTGCTTTATACTCTGCAAAGTATTGTTAAGCTTATCTCATGCAAGTTTCACATAACTGTTTAAATTCTCGCATCTCTGGTGGGAGAGAATATAGTTATGAGAAGGTGACCTGCGCAAGGTTGACACCGAAGTTTTCAGAGTTCCACGTGAAATATCGGGAGGTGTCCACGCGCGGCAGGTCGTTATTTGAATCAATCTTATATATGGATCGTATAGTAATTAGTAATTACTCTACATCGATGTGCAAAATTGGTCACTCTAACTACCTTCTATCTACTAATTATTGAACTACTCCATAAAAGACTTACAAGAATTACCTCTCCTTGTGCTAAATAAACAATGTCGCAACCACATGATGGATGATTGGATGCTATAAAGGTACTGGAATAGGTTAATAAATTTCTTTCATTTTCCAAATGCAGCACTTAACAATGCATTCCTACCTTCGGTAACTTTTTCAATACTTTATTTATAAATAGAATAGCCAATTCCTAAATTCCATTAATTTATAAAAACTGGTTCACATTACACACCAGAACACTGAACAAGATCAAAACCACCGTTAATAGTTACCATGACCGGTGCTCTCTGATGAATCGTCTCTTAAAACCCTGGTTTTTTAATCTCCGATAAAAATCAGGGCAATACGGGAGGCCGATAAATCTGGGACCTTCCCCAATACGGTCTGACACAACACTCTAGCGTTGGGGTTTTTCCTGTTAGTATCAGCAGTTTGAGTGACGCAACATATGCAATCCTGTATGTAAACTAACTTTTTTCGATCACTTGGCAAAAAACAAGCTCGTTGATCGATTGCCACATAATTATTGAATTGTAACTTGAAATCTTGAATAAAAGTTTAAAAATTATCGAAAAAAACTGACATATTTTTGTGGGAGCGGGTTGCTTTCCCTACGCCAAATGGCCAATCGACTTTTTTGTCCTCCCCCTATACTTTGTTTACCGTGTTGTACGGAAAGCACGCCGTGCTTTCTGTACCCAAATTGGTCGTGTATTATTATTTATTTTTTTAGACCAATTTTGGGTACGGAAGCACGGCCCGTGCCTTTCCGTACCCAAATTAGGTCTAAATTAAAAAAGTTTGCAGTTTGTCATAGTCAACAAATAAACGGCAGGGCAGACCCAATCAGAAGTGAAGCAGATAATTAGTAAACAAAGAATCTGATTTTACTTTTTCCATGGTTTGTTTATTGAGTTCAAATGGTTTTTCATATTATTTTTGTTGAACTTCTGACGGGTTGTTTTAGTCACTTGGGAGTTTCATCTAACTATATCGTATTATATGAAATGTCAAATCGCATTTCGCGATAGGGTAAGGGAATCACGTAGCTAAGGTAGGGTGCTAGAGTTAGTCTTGCAGAAATTTTATAAAAAAATAATAGAATCGGCCAAAATTCCTTAGGTTACAATTTTATTTCTCAACACAAATCTACAGGTTGACAGCATATTTATTGAATACATTTTTTCACCATTGCGTTAAATTATTAAGATTATTGAACCTTCACACTGGACATTTATGATTCCTCTTCACGCTCTAAGGTTCTGTGTTAAAATCCCATTGTCCCCTTCTACGAATATGTGACGATTGGAAGCAATTACGAGGAAATGCGGTTTTCTGAATATTTACAGCGCAATAATTTCCCTTCCGGGGATAGTCTCGGCCGATGATAGCATTTCATGAAAATAATTGAGCCAATTTTGATTCAAATAAGTGAAGCCGGCTTTCCCACATTTTCCGGCAATTTTTCTTTGACCAAATACGGCTGCGTATGCTGTTACTCCGATTCTTCATTGAGGATTTTTCCTGCGTAAAAAGTCGTCCTAAATTTCCATCGATGGAAGTTTGATTCCAGGAATTGATAAAGATTGTGTGGCCTCCTCTCGATTTAAATTTCACGGACAGCTTCCGATATGAGCAGTATAACGCCTTGATGAACGTTTGCAAATTATGCTCATGTTCATCCTCAATTTAATTGAGTCAAATTCGCAAATAATTTTCATTTTGACCCAATTTGCCCAACTTTGGGTACACTAACGCACGCCCGTGCTTTGCCGGTTACCCACATTGGTCTCGAAGTTTTTTTTTAAATTCAGAACCATAAACTTTGACGTGGTACTTTGAAAGCACGGCGCGTGCTCTTAGTGTTACCCAATAATGGGTCCACTAGACAACCCGACTCTTCTCCTTGATTCGGAATCTGGTTTAGGCAAATACCGGGCATTCCTGGGTCTAGATCGGTACGTTTTTCAAAAAGGATGGATACTGATCGGGCTAGGCTCGCAAAAAACATGGATTCGGATTGGTTTTCATTAAAAGGTCGACAGGTAAACTATTTTGTTAAAAAAAATGATTTTTATGTTCATAATACATTTTTTGTGGCTTTCTGTGTTCTTCTTTCTCCTGTTAGCATTTTGAATTTTTGAAAAGTAAGATAAAAATAGTTACAGTTTGATTTTGGAGGTGGTTTGCGTTAGTAAGTGTCTCTTTTATATATTCCCACTTAGAGTTTATCCATCTACAGATAGTTGCGTGTGTAAAAATTTATGGAAGAATTTGGGAAGAGAAATTTATGGAATAAGATAAAAAGACTGGGAGCAGGGAAGCAGCTGCCCATTTTCTTTACTTTCGAAATTGCTAGAAAAAGGGAGTTGTTATTTCAGTAACATTTAAATTTATCATTCTTTCTAAAACTGAATTAAATTTTTTAAAGTTACTACCATTAATGGGCATTACCTCGAGGAAAAAATTATTTGACGGATTACTTTCATGTCCCCTCCGGCAGGAGAAAAACATTCCTCATTTTTACGAACCAATATTTTTTTTTAACAAAAATGTGTGATACAAGATATTTATTACTGTGGTTGATTTTTGCATTTTCTATATTTAATATTCTAGATCTGTACATGATATAGCCAATGATCTTTTCAGGTTTGAGGCACGTGACAAAAATAGCAACTAATCAGCGAGACGCGGGTCTATGAGTGTTCCATTTTTAGATACACAATATAAACTGGTTATTCCAAATAACGTGGTCCGAACGGAGCGCTTTGATTTTTCATGCTGTAGCGGGCAAAATGAAACAACAAATTTTTATGGTCGTACTGTACGACTCGTACATCTACCTCATAAATATTAGGAAACTCATCATTTAACCAAAAGTTATGTATCCTTTTTACGGACGGACTCCATCGCAAAAACGTTTCTCGTTCTCTAAATACCTAGCCGGGGACCGATCCTGATCCTACTTAGTGTTGCTTTAAAGTGACACACACCAATGTTTTAAGGGGTGGTCGTCGCAAAATGACGGCTCTAGAACAATTTTTTCCCAATTTTACTTTCAATATGCCCTTTATATGAAAATATTGAAATTACAAGCCCATTTTTGTAACTCGTTTTGATTTGATACCATGGTAGGAAAGCACTTTTTGCCATGAGTATCGAAAATATCTTGTATGAACAATACATTATAAATATTTCTTGATTTTTGGAAACTTTGACACAACAGATTAAAGAAAAAAACGATAAAGAAATTTAGACAAAACTCAACTCGGGAATAATATGCACGGGTTTTTCAGCCACCTGATAAATTCACTGATAGGTTTCGAATGGACTTTCTAAATCCAGGGAAGACGATACATTTTCGTGATTGTGCAGACCCCTAAAAAAGGGTCAAAACCATAACTGTTGATTGGTGTAAACTGAGACCAATACAATAATTTCAAAAAAACCTCAACTCGTTTACTATCTGCCATGTTCTGTGCCGGTTATTTAAGTCTAAAGATACATTGTTGTACCTTAAAAAAAACTTCAGGGCGTGAGCATACATTATGAAAAATAATGCCGTTCAGTTTTGTAAGCACGTTTTTGATGGGGGATCAAATTTGGTGCTTCAACATAGATTAGTTGAAGAGTAATACTTTGCTCAACAGTGTTACTATTTGCCATAAATTATGAGCCATTGAAAACCCCGTTTTTTCTGCCTTTCAAATGCGAGACCACCCTTAAGTGGACCTGTCTGTATTGATTGCTTGAGTCGATTACACCAGCCGGATAAAAATTTAGCGGTCCCAATATCAGCACTCTTGCGATAATCATACGCAAGGAACAATCACTAGGGACAAACATTAGTGGGATTCGGAACCGCGCTCTATAAAGGAGTTAGTGTTAAATCGTTTTTAGATGGAGTTTTGTTATATTTCGCAAACACCTCGCTTCAATGATTTTAGATACTAGTTGATTTATTTCAACATGAACTAGTTTCAAAAATTTTTAAAAGCGCGTTTTCAGCTGAAGACAAGACTTTTTGAAAGATCACAAATATCTTTCTTTATGACAGAGAACTAATTTGAAGAGGGGGATTTTATATATATTATATCAGAATTGATCGTTCTTGAACTAAACGCCCATCAGTAAGGGCAAACGTCCTACGGGTTTACCTTGTAAACAAAAAAACATCAGTAGCATGAAGCCCTGATTCAGCAACCAGTTTCTAATTTTTTTTAGTTTTTCTGAAATTTGCCGTTTTGGTAATCTTGAGCGACATGTCGAATTGAAAGTTGGCCTGGATGTTTTCTAGCAAGATTTTTGGTTAAAATGCATGTCGAACAAGATTGATATTAATTCAAAAGTACGAAGATACACCACCCACCTCGCGGCTATCGAAGCCTTCCCCACTGTTCGAACAACATCATATCGAATATTCGCCCAGCAGAACGAAAGCTAGACCACCAAACTCTCCGCGCTTACTCCACATAAAAGGCGGGCGAATACAACCATAGTTTACGAAACAACCCACTAAAACCAAAGCCACATCTGAGCTCACCAAGAGATTCGGACACAATTGCAGCTTCCAGCTTTACCTTCGTTTCCAGGAAAGCACGCTATAAACAGCACAATCTTGAAAACAAATCGAGACAGAAACTAACGTAAAAAAAAATTTATTACTTTTTTATTCGAAAACCAATGGTTTCAAGCCATCAAAATATTTATGAAGTTCCAAATATAAAAAAATTATAAAATTTTCTGATAGATTTGAGATTGATATCGCGATTTTCATGATCGCTGAAAAAAATAATGTTCACGCTTTTTAAGACAAAATGAGCAATTCTTAAAAGAAAAAACCTCAAATTAATATTCTGTCAAACTTTGTTTCCCATGGCTTATTTTTTTTTCGAGCGGACAAAAACATAAACAGTACGAAAACATTAAACAGGCGGAACTTGAGAGGGAATTTGAGCATCTGGCCAACGGAAGTTGCAAATATACGTTACATTTTGTGACTTCTTCCGTCGAGTTATTTTCTCCTTTCCATCTATACGGTATCTCCCTATCTTATCCATAACTTTTTAATCTGTATTCATGATCGTACACAAAGCAATCTCCGTGATGAACCATTTATCACCAACTTTTCAACAACGTCATCTAAAAATTTTTCTTTCTTGGGGCTTTTTCTTTGCTGAATAAAAACGGGCAGTGAGATTTTATCTTCTACCTCACTTGCAAACATGTTTTTTAAGGTGAGGTCTTACGACGATTTGCCAAGAAAACATGTTGCCAAAAGTGTTGTTATTTCTTCAATAGACTGGTATTTGCCCGATAACTTTTTTATTTTTTGTTCTAGATTTTTAAAATCTTATTGATTATATTTACTTTGCCGATATTATAGTCAAAAGGAAGTATCTACAAATTTTAACGAGTGTTTTGGAAAACCTTTAAAAACATTCACCTATTAGTTAAACAAATTTGAAATATACAACGCTTACTTTTGAAAAGTTTCACCTTTGTCTATCAACGAAATGTAAAATCATAGAAAATGATTTCGAAAATTTTATTTTATCACCCTACTTTATAATATCCCCGCAAATTTCGTCGTTCATCTAATTTAGTACCAATATTCCAGGGTTATTTGTTTCCCAGCTGGAATGCATAGCCGAAGGATTATCTCGATCGGGCAATTCGGGTTTCAATACTCGAACAGAAATCAATATCGAGAGTCCATCTTATTAAGCAGGATTATAAGTTATAATTTGTAACACAAAAAAAAAATGGTACCTCGTTTTCATTGTCTTGCTTGGAATAATATCACCACCTTGTCCACTTATCGAATAACTTCATTTTGTCACTTAAGGGGTTGTGGGCGGTTAAAGAATTGAATGAGTGGAAACCAAAAATCAGTTACTTTAGTATATTTTCTAGAAACCCGTCGTAACAATAATTTATTCTTAAAGTGATGAAATATTACCGGTGGGTACGTAATGAATGAGATGTATATTGGATTCAAAAGAGTACGGTTTCGCAGGCGTGGGACGTTCGTCTCGTTACTCTGCAACGCCTCGAAACTATAACCCTCTGCGGGAAATTAAACAATAAATCCTTTGTTTAACGTTAATACCTACAGAGATAATTTTTTCAACGAGTTTATTGGCCCTAAAATGATGACAATATTTCGTAGGTTTCATACCATTTGTTCTGTTTATTATGATATTTAAACAAAATTGACCGAGCTTATTCAGATTTTAAAGAGAATTTTATGAATTTCATTTTTTAGCCGTTAAAAGTCAAAGGAGGATTTTGTAATTTTTTCTTTATGGTAATTATGGTTGAAGACGTTCGTCTTATCAAAATCTTTTTGTTTTATTTCAATTTAAAGCAAAAATTGATCGAGATTTTTCTTTTGTGGGATTGAGGAACTATTTTCTTACCAGGTTTTTCGATCGCCGCACCCGGTGAGCCATCCTTCACCAGAATTAAAAATTTTACTTGGCAGTTTGACAGAGATGGTTTTTAGGTCTCCCGTATTTTTTTTTCTCATTTTATTCTTATCTGCCGTTATCGACCTCTCCGAGTCCAACTGCGAGCGAGAGGAGCTATTTTCTCCAGCAATTTCGACATTCTACACCACACAACCCCTTAATAAATCGTAAAGTAAAATTTATTATAAGTCTTACAGTAGTTAATTAACCGAAATAATTTCTTTGACAAAAACTGTAGTAATTGGTAGTCGGTGTTTTACGCTAAAGATAGAAAACGAGGAAATATGCCTCCTTTAGGAAGGAGGTTGTCATTTTCTAGTGTTGGTCTTAGATACATTATGTACGTTTAACCCCCCATCTCGCCGAGAGTGCTGTTCAGAACTGCTTTTAGCTCTTCAGAATTCTTTGAGCCTCCGGGGTTTGTTGACCAGAAAAAACGAATTCCCGGGCACCAAGAAAAGAGGTTGTTTGGCCAGTCTACAGTGGTGTCAGATAAAGCTATATTCTTTAAAAAACGCCCATTTAAACGACTTAAAGCTTCGATTATTGAGCAATACAAAACTTATACCCTTCCTTGATTTTTCAGAATCACAGGGCCCGTTGCCACAATAAAATTTGCTCCTTTGCTACGATCATTATCTTTGTTCCAGCTACTGTTTTCACTTGCATAAAACAAAAAATTGCATCAAATATAGTGCATTGTCCGGTGTCTGTGAAGAAATTTGCTAGAACTAGACCAAATTCTTGGAAAATTAAAAATAGGGGCACTAGTGAGGGGTCTGTTTCAAGATATTGCCGCCCGGGCCGAAAATGATTCACTTCACCCAAAATAATTGCTTGTCTCTGTGTTCTGAAACAACCCGCTTCGTAGTAGGTGGGGTAAATAGTCTAGCGAATGTACTAGATCAAACTGAAAAATAAACGAACCTTCTTCCTAAAGGATAGTCCCTTTAATATCACTTTTTTGCGTGTTAGAATGCAGTAGCCACAACGTTAAGATATCACACGTTAAAAGGAGTAGTGACTACGCAATCTTCATAACCCAAAAAGGATAAAAAGGGATATGTGTCGAATCAGGTTTGAAGTTAAAGTTGATCAATTAATTCGTCGTAATTTTGGTTTTGTTTCTATTTTCCCTCAAAAATAACTTGAATTTCCTATAGTCGCTGTTCACACTTACGTAAATCTAATAAGCTCAATAGGCAATTATACACTATAATTGCCTATTGAGCTGCCTAGATTTACATGTACATTGGCGGGAACAGGGGATATCACTCAGAATTTTCAATAATAAACGCTTATTTTTATGCGGTGAAAACTTAGCTACAAAATTCTTATCATACTGCCAACAAAATAAACTTCATTCTAGGATAGTACTTTCTAGAGCTGTGAGGACTCTTAAAAAGCACATATCAATTTCATATTTTGAAAATGCGTAGTGTTGAACGCTCAAGGAAAAATAATTTGTATTTCAGATTTGCTGATTTGCGTTGACCATTCCCTTAGAAGCCCAAATTTTAAAGACCATCAGAGCCAGGCTTCCAAAAGGGATGACTTTTATCTCCTTTTCTATCCCTTTTCATAGCAAAAGATAGGGAAAATTTGGGGATACGGATGGAAAATAGCCAAAAGGACGGCTTTTTTGGAAGCCTGATAAGAGCGAAATTTCAAAAAAAAATTCATAATGGCCTCAGCAAATGTTTGTTTTCAAAGAAACCTTGGTACAGTAAAACCCCGCTTTTCCCTTAAAATGACAACTTTTCAATAATTCCTGATATAATCCTTTTCTTTCTTGCAACAAAGGAGAAAATCTGCAAATAAATCCTACGTCATCTGGGTCAATGTTATACAGTCCAACAACGCCCTCGGATGATCCATAAAGCTCAGCAAAATGAATTTTTCCAAATCGGTCTAATAAACTTTCCCAAACATCAGGACGCAAGCCTGGACCAAATCCATTTCGGATTTTGTGATTTTTGTCAATTTCATAATTAGGGTTTGTCAGGTTTATGTATCTTAGCATTTCACCGACATAAGTGATAGTCGTGGCATCATATTTGATGGCATCAGAAATAAAATTTGAAGCTGAAAATTTCAATAAATGTTATTTTACTAAAATTTAGTATTATACAGACTATGAAAAATTATTTGAATAATTTGATTTGAAATAAACGCAAAATTTAAACTTCTTTTGGCTTCTTAATTCTTAAGAAATTTTTTGACTGATTTCAACAAAGTGCTCAATAATTGTACCGAAAATTATCAGAGTTATTAACTCTGATTAACAATGGAAAATTTCAGTCGTATTATTTTTGGATTTCAAGCAAAAGTCTTACTTTCCCCTCTAAAACTTTGACTTAACTTTTCTGTGGTCTCACGGCGCTTCAATGCGGGTTTCAATTACAAGAAAGCGCCAAAGAGGCAAATTTTAGTGATTTTGAACTTCGTTAGAATCATACAGTTTATTTTCGATTTAATTTGATCCATTATTATCACAAGATCCAAATCTTGAATTAATCCTTTTTTATTTTCTTATTCTCATCCTAGATAACATACACAACAATTTGATATAAACTCAAATCCCCCAAATATATATGTAGCTCCATAAGATTTTTAAACAAGAACATATCGATAAAGTTTAATAAAGGAATATGATTACCTGAAAATGATTTTTGACATGCAAATGAGCCATTTTGCCACATGATTCCAGTAGCACCCATCATCGAACCCAAAGTATGAAACAATGGACATCCCGTAAAAAGTGTATCTTTTTCGTCCCAGTTCATCATATGACCAAGACAACTTGCCCATATATTTGCCCTATTTTTAAGAGTGCAAACCGGAAACTTCACAGAAAATACAAAATTGTTTAAAATACAGTACTCCAGCATACCCCACTACTGTCGTCTTAGTATTTATTAAAGTCTTTGGTATAATAAAAGGCAAAGGTAATTTCAAAATAGAAACTTGATTTTTAGAAATACATGAAAAATAAAGTTAAAGAAATAAATGTATAGACAGTCTTAATATCAGCATTATCAAACAGTAAAAAATTTAAGTTTCTGGCTGAGTTCAAAAAAAGCTAAACTGGATGTAAAGTCAAATTGATAAAAAATTCTGCATTAACCCATGTTAGCATATAAAAAAAGAAGTTTTTATAAGCCAATTAATTTTCTGCTAAAATTTTGGTTCCAATTGCTTCACCGTCTTCTCATAATCTCCATGTTTGAAAAAATAAGAATGTTCCTGGTTCGCACCCTACCCATAAGAATAAATTGCTGGCTTGGGATAACCAGTTGTACCTGACGTATAAATCAGCGCCATTTTCTCACTTGGTGTTTTAGTTTCAAGCTGATGCTGATGAGAGTCCATGGATGTTTCCCCAACGAAATTAAAATAATTATTACTGCCTGTTTGTGATTCCGAAATAACTTTCACATTTGGTAGATTTGACAGTTCTATTGCTTCGTTAATATCGTCAGAACCATCAATATGTAAGTGAAATGAGGGTTGAGAGTGAGCAAAAATTTCAATGAAAAAATAAGGTTAAATGGTTATTGCCGCGTTTTTAGTGGTAACCAATAGGTGGCTTATCAAAATATTAAGATCGAAGTTTTTTTCAGAATTAAGCTGTAACTGATAAAATACACTTTTCTGACGACGATGTTTTTCTGTAGGGTTTTTATAAATTTTGCTAGTTCAAAAAATGTGGAGTTCGAATTCGTAGAAAAATCGCAGCGCTCCAATACAAATGTATAAAAAATTTGAAAATGTGCTGTGAAATGGTATAGCTCTTCTTTATTGGTTCATGCGTTGATAAGCGCGTGACTTATTTTGTCGCCTACTAGAATTCATCGCAAAAACTTCTACACTCAAAATACAAATGACTCACTTCAAGTATGAAGAAATAAAAAGGTTAACTTTGGATGCTTCCGTGACACTTAAGCCCCCGAAACCAAAGCGATTCGGGACGCGAGATTTTTTAAATCTCTCCAAAACGAGATAGAACTAATCAATTCCACGACTTTCATGAAAATTGGTCATAGAGTTCGCAATTTCTTTTCTAATGTATTGGTTTTTTAAAAAATTGATCCGACTAGGCCTTTCAAAAAGATATTTTTCCTACTTTTTTTTATGATTTGCGCCAATGTTTCGTAAAAAATCATACGTTAATAACGACCTAGAATTAAAATTCTGAGGAAACATACGAGGGATTTAAAGAATTACCTGAGGCTCAAAAAAAAAAAAAAAAACGCTGAAATCGGATAAAAAAAAAGTCTTGGAAATTGGCCAGTTGCATCCAACATAGAGTTTGCCACAAGGAATTCAAAAATGGCAGTTGAAATTTCTTCTGAAAAAATCTTAAACGTGTGCTGCTCAAACTTGAGCATCTTTTAAAAAAAAAGTGCTTGAATTTTTTCGAAAGTAGTTTCAAATGGAAAATAGTTTGAAGTTTTAGTATTTTAATTGAAGCAAACGTCATTTTTATACTTCATTTTAAACAAAATACTAAGAAAAAATATCTATCAGCGTCTTCAGAGTATCAAAAAAAAGTTCGAGGTCATCGTCTGTTAAACAATATTTTTCGACCGAACGAGGAAGACGGACAAATTTTGAATCATTTATATCCGTGATTTGAGCGCCCACTAGCTGCAAAACAGATCAAAACGCGAAATCTGCTGAAAAAATCAAACAGATGCTTGAAAATTTTTAATATTCTCTAGCCCACACTATTTCTGCATTTTTGTAAACTCTAGATTTTGTATTTTTACAGACTTCGAAACTTATTTTTCGTTAAAACTTTATCCCTGATGATGCGTTAGCGAAACGTTGCAAAAGAATAAATAAATAAGATGCTTGATTATCTACATATTCTACTGAGCGATCAGTAGCTGCAAATCATTTATTTGTAAGAAAACGGGAAAGTAAATTAAAAATACAAGAGAAATTGTGAAAGCCAAGGTCTGAATTAGTGAGAATATCCCTTTAACAACCTTTTGTTAATCTACGATGGGCGTGTTGAAAAGCGGCCCATAAGTGGCTAGGAGGGGTCTTAGGAGTGTCAGGATTGGCTCCCTCAGCCCGCACATCATAGATGAACAAAAGGTTGTTAAAGGGATATAGTAAGAAATGTTTTTGAAAATCTTCATGTTTTCAATGGAAAGTTAGTGATCGAACCTCAATTTTTGCTGCTCGGTTTCGACCGTTTTGTATAAAAAATTTTAAACTGATTAATTTTCTTATTTATTTGGACTTTTTTTCAAAAATAAGTTAATTCTCAGCTTATTCTAGAATAAAGTTTTGGCGTAATAAGCTCTCAAAGTCGGACCACTTGAGTGATCCGGAAGACTCTGCCAAATAAATAAGATTGGAGCTTCCAAGAGTTAACTTGAAAAGAAAAAAAGACGAATAAATAATTAAAATTAAAATCATAAAATTTTCGTCATTTGGATTTCCATTTTTTCTTTATTCTGTGATTTTTTGCGATTTCATATTATATCATATAAAAAAAATTATATGATATAAATTTTTTATGAAAAAAAATTTATTTGTTTTATTGCATAATTTTCGACTTTCGTCTTCTTCAGTGCAGCTGAAACGTAGGATATACAGAGATTATATAAAGAAAAAAAATAGCTTACCTGAATACGATAAAATTCGGACTGAAAACAATAGTTTTTCAAATAAAAACAATAATATTTTTGTTCTAGAAAGTTATAACAGAAATAAGGCTCCAAAACGCTAAATTTTGAAGAAAATTTGAAGAAGACGAAAGTCAAAAATTATGCAATAAAACAATAAAATTTTTTTCATAAAAAAATTTTTCTTTATTATTTTGACTAACAAATAAAATCGTTGAAATTAGTGACAAAGATATCAAATTGTGGTCAGATTCAAAAAAGATGTTAAAATGTAATTATACTTTTCAGGTTGACATTTTCAACCCCATCAAAGAGCACTCTCCTGTATTGATCGCATATTCTAGAGCATCTCCGTTCAAACTCCTGTTAATCAAAGCAGGTGCAGCATTTAATTTGTTTGCCGCAAATAACGAAACTGAATCCAGGTTAAAAAAACTAACTTGATTTGTGAAAGAATTGAATTATAAGCTTGGTAAATCGAAACTATACTATAAAACGCCGGTACAATAACCTGGTTAATTATTAAACAAAAGGAATTTGTTCTAAATTTGAAAAATGAATCTTCAACCCGTGTGCGATCTAGGGGCCCGATTCAAATGTTGGCGGAATTATGCAATTGGCATGAGCCAATCCCCAAGCTGTGCTTAAATAATGGCTGATAAGACTGACTCTAACTGCTCATATGGTATTACAAGCAGCATATTCAGCCAATCACCTCTCTGTATCGAGCATCATTAAAATCGGTTCTCCGGACCACGAACTGGGTGGAAATCAATATATCTCGAATAATTTTTGAATATCATCTCTAGGAAAGTTCATACGGTATAAAGTTCCCAGAAATTCTTCCGAGTCACACGGTGTGACTCACACCGTATGAGCCCAAAAATATAAAAAACTATTTTGACTTTCAAAATAACTTAATTTATCTTTAAAAAAAAATTCATTAAAATGACCAAAAAATATTGTTGTAACCCACACTAAATATGAAACTGAATTTTCTGATAATATTCCAATATGATCTCCAGATTTTGCACCTAGTTCTCGAAATACTCTTGCCCTTTGATTTGCCCAATCGTCAATTTCTTTGTAAGTAAAGTTTTTCGTTTCAGACTTTATGGCAATCAGATTTGGCTTTTCCAATGCTGTCTTTTGTAAATGCTCTGTCATCGGGTTTTTGTATTGGATAATTTGAAATTTTTAATCTTTTGATATATTTGAAACTATCTCAATTAAAAGCATAAATTATTTAACCCCCTCACGCCCTTTGACTATCTGAAGGCAAAAAAAATTTCGGGAGCCAAAAAGGCGCAGAAATAACATTGTCACAAACCTACAATTCAAATATGTCATAGAGTTTGCAATTTTATTTCTAAAAATATTGTTGAAAATTGTATACGATTAGCCGTTCGAAAGTTATTTCTTCCTATTTTTTTAAGGATTTTCGCCAAAATTTCTTAAAAAATTATTTGTGTGAAAACGATACATAATATCGAAATTCTGAGAAAGCCAGTTTTTAGGAAAGTATTTGAGGATTCTTTTGATGTGAGTTTATTTTTTCTGCAGTCTCTATACGAAGAATAATTTTTTCACAAGTGATTTTTATGAAACTCGAAATAATGAAAAAAAAAATTTTTCAAAAAAATATTTTTCGAACGAATGGAACGGCAATTTAACCCAAATAAAGCCGACAAAGACAAATCGATCAAATGAAAAACATAAGGTGGTACTGATTTTGAGTTTTCAGCTGATTACCAATATTTTTCACATTTTACTACATATATTTTGACGCGCGGCGATATGAATAATTGTTTTGTAAGCGATCGAGATTTCAAATCTGAGACCAGCTATAAATAGCTAGAGTTTCACTTGTAAATTTGTAACTTATATGTCATTGT
>SCLH01002301.1:161325-188846 GCA_004367855.1 Oikopleura vanhoeffeni
CACCCTTAAAAATGTATGAAAGGCCCATTTTCGATGCTTAGAATCCATTTCCTCGGGGCTTTTTACCTCCAAAAAAATTGTCAACAGTTCTGGTTTTTCCAGAAAGTTTTCGGTTATTTCCCTAGCTATTTCACCTCAAACTGAAGGCAGCTGATAACTTGGGATCGGCAGTTAATGTGATCGGCCCATCTCATCAAAAAAATCCGAACCGATCAAATTTTTTTTGAGATTTTTTCCGGTTATCGATTCGGTTGCTGATTTATTTTCCAGGAAGTGCACTTTCCTTATACCTTCTATTTTTTCGCAATATTTTTTTCATAAAAGTGATCAGTCGCCTGGGTCAATTTTTCACGCAAAATTTCATTTTTAACCCGTGTGAGCACAACACCCTAAGAAAGATTCCTAATTTTTTTTTAATTTTTCTTGAAAATCAATTTTTTTATGCCCAGCTGACTTTCTAGCGCTATTTTGGATTTTTGAAGCGTATTTTGAGCATTTTTTGAGCGAAATTGTTTTTATACATATATCCATAGACAAAATTAAAGATAATCGTTTTAGGGTGAAGTTTAATATAAAATAAATTAAATTTGGGGGTAATCTATTCACCGTATAAACTGGTAATCACTCAAATTGACTGTTTTGACGACCTTTCACGGGAGAACTTATTGTTGAGTGACCACCACCAGTGTTCTGAAACGGGATTAGGATTAAAGAAAAATTTCCATAATGATCGGGCGGGATTGAAGAAAAAATGTGATTCGGGACCGGGCGGGATCGGGATTGACAACTCATCCCGTTTTACAACTCTGACCACCACCAATCATTTTTGTTGAGGCCAGTTTAGTATTATATGATATAATTTATATCCAATTTTTAGCCAACTATTTTTGCTTACACATTATTAAATCATATCATTATTTATTTCAAGAAATAACACAGCAGAAGTTGGGTTAACCCTTTGCTCTTCTCCAGATGTTCGTGCTATTTCGTTCACAGGGTCGACAATGGTCGGCGAAATTTTATTAAATCAATCTGCTTCGACTGTCAAAAAAGTTTCTCTAGAACTTGGTGGATTAGGACCTTTTATTGTATTTCCATCCGCTGATTTGGATGCGGCGACAAATGGGCTTATTGGAGCAAAATTCAGGAATACTGGCCAAACTTGTATTTCAGCCAATAATATTCTTATTCATCAAGGTATTATTTTAACTAGCCGCCAAAACGTCCTACATGGGATTCTGAATGACAATATGAACATAATATGGGGAAAATCTGCGGTTTTTAATGTCCCTATATAAGGAAAATATGGAAAAATTGAAACAATATGCCATTTTTTGACATGCATTTTCAATTTATAAAAACCTGTTTCCGGCAAAATTCTCAAGTCATTTATAATTTAGGTCATACGATGTTAGTTGTTCGGTTTTGGCCGCTCCAAATGCAAAAATTTTGGATTTTATCACGGTTTCACGAAAACCGAACAGCTAAAATATTACGGCTTAAATTATAAATGACCTTATACATACTTGATTGTAGAAAATTTATAACCAGGCACTGTATCTGATTTCAGAAAATTTTGAAAAATCCAAACTAAATTTCTTCATTAGTTTTCGGTCAACATTAATTTTTATTACAGATAAATGGCTTCCTAAAATTTTGAAGTATTTTTGAAAAATATAGCAAAATCTCAGCTCATAGACGAAAACCACAGTAGCCAAAAAAACAAGAGAGCGCTAAACTTTCGGTAGCGTTTCTTTTCTACTAGGCACCCTCATCTAATCAACTTCACTTTTTCAAAACCAGGTTTTTTGCGAATTACCGGTGAACCGGTAATCATCAGAGAAAAAAAAAATTTCCTGCGCTCTAAATTTGGTTAAGATTCAGATGCAGAAAACCGTTTGTCGCTATCTAGTCTGGTTCTCTCAGAACAGATACCCCTTAAGTGGGTTGAGCGATAAAAAAAGCGACTTGAATAACTGTGTTGAAAATTGACATGTCTTTAAATGGTTTCTTGTAAAAATTTCAAAGGTACAGTAGATAACCTCAAAAATGTTGGTTTTCGTCCAATAAGGACCGATTTTGCAAAAACGAGACATCCAATCAAAACTATTCTTAGCTTACTACTTTAATAAATGAATAAAAATGTGCTCAAATAGGTTCGAGCTAGAATTTAGTGAATAAAAAAATAATTTTGCCTGAAATGGCCAATACTAACATTTTTGACGTTATAAACTGTACCTAAACGATTTTTTAAAGAACTCATTCAAAAATATTTAATATAATAATAATATGCAAAATTTTAAATTATGTTGACTCAACATAGTCAAGGTCCGCGTAACACTCTACAACATTGTTGAGGTAACTTTTTAATTATTATTATTATGCGTTTATTTGCAATCTAAGGGTACAGATTGGCTACAATTTGATACTGTTAATTACAGGTTTTTGATATCAGTTTAACAGTATTTCATCGTTATTTCACAATAATATGTATGTACAGTTGATGATTTTTATATACAGTTTTTGTATTTTACAATTTAAATGTTGTAATATTTTACAATGTTACAATTTTACAATATATTATAATGGGCACCCCCCTGTGAAAACCAAACGGTAAGAGATATCGAGGAACGTTTTTTGTATCCGATAGTCAAGAAAATTTTAACGGGCAATAATTTTTTTAGATTCATGACCTCAATCGGTTTACCAGTAATGAGCGAAAAACCGGTAATTTACATATTTTAGGGCTTTAAAAAGTGCTCTTTACACCACCAGATGGTGTCGGGTGGCAAAACAAATATTGCCAAAAGTTTCCTTGTGAAAAGTTAACCTACTGCATATAAAAAAACGTTTCCCAATATCTCTTAGAGGTAAACGGTTTGGTTTTCAGAGAGGGGTGCACATTAAAATAAAAGTTGCCTGATGAAAATCAGAATCGAAAGTTTCAACGAGAGAACAATTTCAAGCCATAAATTTTATTACTGTATTTTATTTCAGAAATCAAAGACGATTTCATAACGCTGATGCTAGAAAAAATGAAATCCCTTCAATTTGGAAATCCATTCGAAGACGCGACCATTGGTCCCTTGATAAATTCCAAAGGAACCCAAAAAGTTCAAGATCAAGTTGAAAATGCTATTAAACTAGGCGGGATATTGCACTGTGGAGGAAAGGCAATTGATGAATATCATTTTGAACCTACGCTTTTATCAAATGTTCCTGATAATGCTACGTGTTTTAATGAAGAAACTTTTGGACCATTATGTGCCATAAAGGTGAGCATTATTAATTTTGAATATTAGGACTGTGTTTATAAGAACCTAATTAACACACAAAATTTCCAAGATCTGAATTCCGTGTAGATGTGGTCTCTGTCTTAGCGGACAAATGGGTTTTTCAGACAGAGACCACCGTACTGGATTAAAGAAAAATGAAGTACTGTGAATTCTGTCTATAAGGACAATTTGAGCAAAATATAGCCAAAACTTAAGCTTTTTTCATTTTAGTCCGCTCTCTATAAAGACAACTTTTATATAAAATACTTCTTTTTCGGAAAATGGCTATCTACGATTTTTTCATCAAAATTGTACATAATTTATAAAATTTTGAGTGAATATTTAAACTATTATAGCAAGAAAGTTCTTCATTTTTTTATCAAAATAAAACTTAATATAATAATAAAATAAAACTTATATAATAATAATATAATATAATTTAGAATTTTTTAGTTAAAAGTAAAAAAGGTTTTAAAATTTTGCCCAAAAAATCTGGAATTTAGGATAATTTGAGACACCTTTTTGTGAAAAATAAACTCGAAAACCACCTATTTTTACAATAATTAATATTTTATTTTTAAAACTTAAGTTAAAAGTTTCGGCATTTAAGAGCTCTTCTCAAAAGTAAAAATTGTTCGAAAATACAGTTATTTTTTTAAAGTAAAGAGCAAAAAAAGGTATTTTTTGGCAAAATTATGTTTTTGATATGGGTCAGTTTAGAATAATCTCGCAAATGTCTTTATTGACAAGAACCACATTGGAGGTTCAGCCTCATGTTTTTCTTCGAAAAACCTTACCCCTGAAAGCCACTTTGATCTGATGATTTAAATTTTTCAGACATTTGATAGCGAATATGAAGCCCTTCAATTCAGTAACCGACCTGATGTTGGACTCGCTGGTTATTTCTATTCTAGAGATATTTCGCAATGTTTCCGAGTAGCCGAAAAACTCGAGGTTGGTATGGTTGGAGTTAATACTTCGATGATCTCCTGCTGTGAGGGACCTTTTGGAGGAGTAAAAAAATCGGGATTGGGTAGAGAAGGAAGTACAATAGGAACTGAAGAATTTATTGAAACTAAATATATGTGTTTTGGTATATAACTTTATAAATTATATACCGCCTGAGCTTCAAAACACGTCGAGAGCAAAAGTAATTCGTTATTTTAAATCCAATTGCAGCTTTGAGAGTCCAATTAGACTTTATCTTGCAAATAGAAAGGGATAAAGAATTTCGAACGGGATCCAATGATACTATTTAAAATAATCTGATAAAATTATAAAATAGTCTATTTTTATAAAAATCGGATGAATTATTACAGGGTTTATAATTTTTGCTCCTCTTTTTCCAATTTGGCTAACTTGCTATCCGCCGATGAGAACGATCAATTTTGGCCTACGTCTTTTCCAGATTTAACCAATCAAAACGGTGAAATTCCGATTTAGCATTGCGTCATTTTTAACGAATCAATTTTTGTCTCGACGACATTTGACGTTCAGGCGGTACTTTCAACTGCGTTTGTTAAAACTCTTTACTTCGAATCAAAGGAAGTTCTTCAAAAACCTACGCAATTTACCAAATTATTAGACTACTGTCGTGTTTGTCTATAAGGACAAAACGGCCTGAAATATTCTTTTTATTTCCAAAGACCATAATAATGTTAAGTGTATTAATAATTTGAATTTTTTCTTAGTTTTAGATCAATTTTCCTGGAATTGAAGGGTGCTGATGATCGAAACACCTTTTTTTTATTTGTTTCCTTATGGACGAACACGACAGTATTTATTATAATATTTTATAAACTCCGATCACTATCTTGAAGATTCTAATAAAGTCAAACATTGATTAATTTCTTTCTAATGTTATTTTTACTTAATATCACAAAGGTGTTCAAATTTTTTAGATATTTTTCGAATTTTTTGACCCAGTTGACTGATTACTACCAAACAATGCAACAAACTTGACTTGCATCTTTAACTCTCTAGTTCTGTTTTAAGATCATATTTGGGCATAAAGACAATCCGACGGTTTTAACACGGATAAAACGGCAAAACCAAACATTTTTAAGGTCAAATTGTCAATGGGAACACCCTAAAACTATATATTTTGACTCATGCAGAATTTCGGCATGATTGAATTCGGCTTAACCCCTGTAAGCATATCCAAGGCACCAGAGCCACAATTGTGGCTCTACTTTGAACGTTGTTTACAGAAAGCTTGAAAGCAGTTGGAATTTCAATATTTTCTGCAAAAGGAAGTTGAAGATAATATTTTTGCATCCGACATTTTATATTCTAGAATTTTAATGTTTTGTTCTAGAAAATATAATGAGAAAAGCAAGGTTGCATTTTTGTCGAAAACGATGCACACGTATCTGGCCTACGTCAAAGTTTTGTCCGCTTTGATTTATAATCTCATAAATCAAAAGTAATCTATAAATAAGTCAAAAATTTTGATGAAAAACAATGATTTTTGATAAAAATGTTATTTTCCCCATAAAAAGCCAGATTATTACACTTTTTTTATTATTTCAGTAAATATGTAATGAAGTACAACGTGGACAATTTTTATTGTTTAAATTCACGTTTAAAATTATTTATTTTTCATGGGATACTTAGATATTTAGAAATTTCACTTCCGAAAAAAAATAACTTTTCTAAAAACTGGCTAATTCTCAATTTTGTATTTTCTGTCTAGTTCGAAATAATTTTTCCGGAAGTGAAACATAGGCGAAAAATCCTTATAAATCAATTCCGTATACTGGAACCAACATTCGAAACAAATTCAATAATTTTTTTTGGAACCGGGATCGAAATTCTTTATAATGTGTTTGAAAGAAAAGATTATACGATCCAGTTTTTTTGCCCGTTTTTGGATGATTTAAGTATGCTTAAGCCACAATTGTGCTCTGTGCGCAGCAAGGGTTTAGGGAGTGGGCATAGTATCTCAGCCTTCACGCCATGATACTTTTTGATACACCTATTTTGTAGAAGAATTTCTGCCAAGTTTTCACTAGTAGTATTACTTAGTTATAAAGATTTTTTTTTTTTGGTTTGAGATTTTTTCAAATAAAAGTTGGTTTTTGGGGTTGAAATAAAGTTTAAATTAAAGGGTGACGATATATGAGCTTTCCCAGATAACTTTTTGATTGCCCTATTTGTAGAGAATTTGTCACTGTGACGTTTTTTTAACTCCCAGGATTTTTTCAGAACTTTTTTTTTAAATACAGGTTCTAAAAATTTATAGTTTCAGAATTTCAAACAAAAACTAGAAATTCACGAAGTCGTTCTGAGACTCTGGAGACAAAAATCGAAAAAAAGGCCTTTCATTTTGAACCTAATTCAGCCTTTGCAGTGAAATTTGAATCACAATTAAAAAACTGAAATAATTTTTTGAAGCGTAGGTTGGGAAGAATCAGATGACTTGAAACTTAATTGAAAAATGTGTAAAAAAGAGCCCAATTTCGACGCCCACTCCCTTAGTAGCTTTTTTTTAGGAACTCCATCCTTGTCGGTCGAATAACTCGAAGGCCATAATAGATATCGACAAACGGTTCGTGTATCATAGAGCCAAGTAAATTTGTGATACGGAAGTTTTTTTTGTTTTTTTCTCGGTCAACCGGTTCACCGATAATTGGCGGTCGAAACCGGTAAAATGGTTTTTGACAGAATCCATCACTGAAAATTTTTGGAAATATACATTCTAGGGTAGTTTTTCGAAAGAAATTTTACACTCAGATTCAAAGATTCAGGTCAAATTACACTTTTTTGAATCTCTATAACCAATAGGTGTTTTGATATGGCTATATACATTCTTGGGTAGTTTTTCAAGAGAAATTTTTTAGCAACAATATTTTTGAGATTTGACACTACCTGGGGAGTCAAATTACACTTTTCTGAATCTCTATAACAAATAGGTGTTATGATATGGCAATATACTTTCTCAAATAGTTTTTCGAGAGAAATTTTTTGCGATGATATTTTTGAAATTTTACACCACCTGGGGGTCAAATTACACTTTTTTGGATCTCTATTACACATGTGTGTTTTGATATGGCGATATACTTTCTGGGATAATTTTTCAAGAGAAATTTTTCCACATAAATATTTTTGATATTTGACAACGTCATAAATATCAAATAACAAATTCCTGTATCTTTAAGACTGAAAATCATCATTAACATGAAACTATACTTTTAAATATATTTTTCGAGAGAAATTGTCTGGCAATATTTATTTTGACATCTGACAACTACGTGGACCTCAAATTACACTGTCCTTTTTTTCACGACTAATTCAAGTTGTTTATATGGATATATACTTTTTACGTTAGTTACCCCTAGGTGGTGTCAAATTTCAAAAATATTGTTGCCAGAAAATTTCTCTTGAAAAACTACCCAAGAATATATAGCCATATCAAAACACCTATTTGTTATAGAGATTCAGAAAAGTGTAATTTAACCCTCTAGGTTGTGTCAAATTTCAGAAATATTGTTGCCAAAAAATTTCTCTTGAAAAACTACCCGAGAATGTATATTTACAAAAATTTTCAGTTATGGATTCTGTGAAAAACCATTTTACCGGTTTTGATGATTGGGTTCTTAGTACACTTAATTATCACCTAATATCAATTTGGAGCATTTTTAATGCCTCTAAGGCCTTTATTTAATCAGACAGATATACCCCCTTAAATAATTCGATATTTATTAGGAAAAATTGTCGCTAAATAACAGCTAATTAAATACAGTATCACAGAATTCAGTATTTTCTCACCTTAAGGGGGTGTTGTTAGTAATTTTTGGGAATTCAGAGGATTTGTACGGTTCGACAAATGCAGACTGAACATTTTCGAAACATACCTTAAGGGGGGTGGTCGTCGCATTTTAAGGCAAAAAACAGTGTTTTCAATGACCAATTATCGCAAAAGTACAAACTGTTGGACAAGGTATTACCTCTAACTGATGTATTTGAGCAAAAATCTTGCATCCTATAAAAAAATCGAAAGTGACGGATGGCTCGTCCAATCAGAAACGTGCTTACAAAATTGTTGGAATTATTTTTTTCAAAATGTATCTCCTCCCTGGATTTTAAAGGTGAAACAATAATTCATGACTTAAATTAACCGGACAGAACGTAAGCAGATAATCGAGTTGAGTTTTTGTAAAAAATTCATGGATTTGGTCTCAGTATCACCAAAAAACAGTATTTTGACCCTTTTTTAGGGTCTCAATCAATGTATCTCCTCTCTGATTAAAAGTACACATTCGAAATCTACATGAATGTGCAGCTAACGAGTCCGTGCATATATCGGTCGAGTGTTGTCTAATGTCCTGACCGTTTTTCTGTAAATCGCGTTTTAAAATTTCAAAAATCATGAAATTTCACTTTTTTTATAGCGAAATATCTTTGACTCATCAAAAAGTGCTTTCCTGGCCATGTATCAAAATAAAACGAGTACCAAAATGCTGTAATTTCCATATATTCGTACAAAGCCTAAAATAAAATTGGGGAAAGATTTTTTTCTAGAGCTCATTTGCGACGACCAAGCCCCTAAGGTAGATCCTAACAGGAAGATCTATTTTGACCTCGCGATCCGTTGAGACAATTTAGTAACCACTCACCAACCACCTGCGTTAACCGCGTTCAAACAAGTGTCCTCATGCTTTTTTCAAAAGAAACAAGGATCTACGCTTATATCGGAAAGTTTTGAGATTTGGTGAGAATCTGGAAAATTGTTTGAATTTTTGTGTTTTTCGTTGATTTGAACGAATTATTGCAAAAAAATTTGAAGCAAAAAATAAGGCATTTTTTTATATTGTTTGGAACTTTTTTCAAAAAATTCTCATAATTTGTCGAATTCGAAAAGTTTAATTTGAACTCAAAATTGTCTTAACAGCAGAATCGAAAATTCTGTAGTTACAAAAGTTGCCTGGATATGAAACATAACTTTATGGTAAATAGTTGAGAAGAATTATAATAAACCCAGTGAAAAGTTTTTTTCATTAGAGCCCATATCGTATCTGTCAAAATGCACCGAGGCCTAAATCATGTTTACAAATCGACTCAATTATGTCGGCTTAAGAGATTTTTTTAATTCTACAGTTTTCTAACTAACAAAAAATATCCATTATGATGCCCGAGTGACATAGAAAATCTTAATTATTTAGTGTTACTTAGGCCCATCGTGATGATTTCGAATTTCGTGTCTATAAGCGATTTCGCTTTAAATTAAAGCTGTTGAGTGCCCTCTAGGGGTGATTTAGAGCCGAATAGGTCTAAAGCGGAACAAGTACGGATAAATTTATTTTGTCCGCTATCGAGATTTTTTCATTTAAAGTTTTCGAAATCACAAAAATTAATAAACAAAAACTTCTTATTAAGTTTTTGGGCAGTAGTTATTTTTTATGAGGTTCAACCAGTGTCTACAGCGAATTTGGCTCTAATTTAAGCTCTCTAGTGCCCTCTAGGGTGATTTAAAAGCGGATAAGTCTAAGCGACAAAACCGGTAATCTAAGCGGACAAAACCGGATATTGCAAAGCGTCCGCTTAGACAAGAACCACAGTAATTGTAATTTGAACGAAAATCGATTGGCCTTTCAACATCAGTCGACATCTTTAAAAGTTCGTGACATGTACTAGGAATAAATATAATTTTTGAAATGGCACTTATTTGGATACAGGGTTTGTTGATAAATTTCTGAGTACACGGTTAAAATAATTTTTTACCTTTATAATTGTAGAAAATAACACTTGAAATCAAAGATTTATTTGAAAAAATATTTTAAGATATACAAAAAAAATATGTTAAGATTTATAGTTGACATGAGATTTCGGCTGTATAACGCGTTTATTCGATTGGACGGTTCAAAAGTCATAAATAAGGAATATTGGCACTTATCGCTCATATGACTGGTAACATATACAGAAGCCATGCTTTATTAATTTATGGCTCAAAGACCGATTCGAGGTTCAGTGACAGGAATGATTATATATTTATATAGTAGGGGACTACCCTCGAGATATAATTAAAAAATATATCACCCGGAAGTAATATTTCGGAATAAGCTTTAAGGGAGTGAGCCTCGCTGTTTGGGGTTTTGCTAATAGCAAATATGCCGCGGCATGCCGATTCTCCTGAGAACGGCAATGATTCAAAAAAATTTGTAGGGCTTAAGGGGGGGTACTGTCGTGTTTTATGAGGCAATTTGGGGCTTTAAAATGGTTCAAATTGATTGGGATGATACCAAGTGTACTACTGACCAAATTACAAAAATTTTTTTGAAAATTTTTCGATTTTTTTCAAAATGAAGTTCAAAAATAAGTTTGCCTTTAATTTAACCACTAACTTGAAAATTTCACCTTGACGTAAGCCAACTTTCTGATAGTGTTTCGTGGCTTTTCTTTTGATCCTACTTTCGAAGGAAATCGAAGCACATTTTTTTCGGAAAATTTTTTCCGCGTGACCTTCAAAAATTTATATGTTGAGTTTGGGGTCGAAATTTGAAAAAAAACGCTTCTAGAAGGTTTCTATTGTTCGTGCTCAGTGTTTGAACGAATCGAGTGGATCCAAATATAAACCTAGGAGGATAGGATTTTTGTGAAAAAAATGCTAAAAATCGGTAGTTTCTGCGATTGTCTAGAAAAACTGAGTGATTTTTTGAAAAAAAGGCTTTCTAGAGGACCTAAGTTTATAAGTCCATCACGGGATATGTTTAATTTGAGCTGCTTTCTAAATAAACCACTGGGAGGATATAGATTTTGAAATTGGTCGAGGGACACCTTGTACTGGTAACGTATCTCAGAGTGTATCGGAACAAAAAGTATTGACAATGGTTTTGACAGATTAAGGGTAGATCCACATGGTAATCTTAATTAATAAAACCATTGGTCTTTTCGCTATATTTTTCTTTACTTTTGCGTTTTTGCGAATTTGACCGAAGAAATTTTAATTTTCACAAATCAATAATAATGTATCGTGTATTAATATATGGAATTAATCTCTTTGTTTTTAGCTTCTTCATGATTTAGCTGTTGAACAAATCGGCAAAAGGCAGAAAAACTCTCAAAATCTTCTTACCCGAGAGGATTGGGTTTTGCTTTAGAGAAAACTGTATCGGTGAAGTTTGAAGAAATAAATATAATGGATTTTCTTTGAAAATGTTGTAATCAGGAGAAAAACGGTCGAAATTTTTCATGAAAACTTTTTATTTGAAGCAGGGTCACTTGGACTTGCTTCAATTGAGTATCTACTAGTGTAATACAGTTAATATATATTTATCTGTGAAAAGTGGAACTACTGTAACTGATTATTTGGTGCAAGAAAGAGAGCGAGGTGTAACAATTCAATCTGCGTGTGGTTTCATTTGATACAGAAAACTCCAAAACCAAATTAATATTTTTGATACTCCAGGAATGCTGATTTTGTATTTGAAGTGAAAGATCTTTACCGGCGATTGATAGGTCACGGTATATCATTTATTTAATAAACTTATAAAGAAATATCAAAGAATAAGTTTGTTTATAAGAATCATAAAAAAGTGATAAGATTTTTCTTTTAAGGGGGGGCGTCGTAATTTTTTTGGAGCCCTTTATAGAATAATTTATGATACATAATATCCGGTTATGACTAAGTTGATCCCATAGAATCCTCATGGTGGGCAATATTTTTTGCAAAATCAATCTAGAACAAAATCTAGAATTTTCAAAATCTCGATATTTTTTTTGCTTTAACCCGCCAATAAAACCGGTATTCTTACACATAGATATGAACATTTTTTATTAGTGAAAATATACACCACCGAAAACGATGCAGGTGATCATTAAAATTATCGGAAATGTATTAACGCAATTCTAGAACTTTCAATTATCTTTAAGCAAAAATGTTAAAACCGAATTATCAAATTTGACGCTGATTGGTTAAAGTTTGATTAGCTGAAGCAAGATTTTGATCGCTGAATCTTTTTCCAGCTTCAATTTGGTGTATTGTTCCGATCAACTTTTTTTTCGAAACTTTTCATTTCCGGTTTACTTAAGAATCACTATTCTAGAAATCTAGGTGAAATTAAAATCCAAGACAAACCTTATCACTTACGACATTATACTTATATCTACCTTAGTCGAAAAAACGGCTTATTCTGAAACATCGTCTAGAGAAGTATACATTTGAAGTAATACGCAAAAATTGGAGAAGTGAGATTCTAGAAATAAAAGATGTCAAAAAAATGGGAAAACATCTTCATGACATTGTCTCAATTTTCCGTACTTGTGTGAATTTTGAGACGCTTTGTATGCGGGGTCTTAAAAGAAGATCAGATTTTAAAAAAAACTGTTTAGTGGTTCAGAATAGAACTCACCACTGGTGTGTGATGTAAACAATGTTAGATTTGAGAACATGGAATCCTTAGGACGATAGGCTAGACTCTATCAAACGAGTATCCTCAGATTTTGTTCACAACTGCCTAGAATTATTATCGAGGCGGTGATTGAAAGGTACAAAGATTCAGCCACACCCCTTAAACTGGGCAAAAAATTTAACTTAATCAGACCCTATTAATCTGAAAAGATGGTCAAAAGTTTACTTCAGATTAAGCATTGGCGCAGAAATGCTCAGAAATTAAAAAGAAACCATGAAGGCCGATGGAATTCTAAAAAATAAACATTTGGGAAGATTAAACTCAATTAATTTTTTCATTCAGAAACATTGTTGGCCTCAATTTTCTGATGATTTAGTTAATAATAAGGGCTTTACCGATGTTCAGCCTATTAGCGCTAGCCGGAGAAAATACGGGCAATGTGAAAAAATATTTTTTAAAAACTTTAAGACTAGGGTAAGTTTTTCCTGAATTTTAATCCAAAAGTCTTTTGTCGGACCAGCGTATTATAGGTGGGAAAATCGTTTATTTTATTTTTTTGAAAAATTGATAGTGAATGTTAATTTTTTTCCCGATCTACGTATTTTTCTGATAACCCTTGGAGGCTCCAGCCGAAAAATCGGCTCAAAAATGTTTCCACTTTAAACAATTGAATCGATAACAAATATCCCTACAACTTTTGATAAAAAATTCAAGATATGAGTTTGTGATAGAAAATTTGAAAATCTCAATTAAGGGGGTAGCAGTGATGTGGCGCTGGTACATTTTTTTTCCGGAATGATTATGAAAGAAAAAATTGAAATTTATAATTTTTCATCTTTAATAAAGTGTTCATTCTTGCAACGTTTTATAATTTTTAATTTCTCAACAAAACTAAGTATCTGTAAATATCAAAAACTACTTATCAATTGGAACTCCATTTCCAACTTTAACCCCGATGTAAGAATTTTTTTTTGAAGACGGTATTTATAAACTTTAGACATTTTCCGGGGTAATTGCGCTAATTAGTGGGTGAATCATTATCCACCATGAAAAATTCCTATTATGAAAGGTTTTTTTCCCATGAAAAATATAGAAAAACAGCTTTTTAGGAAAAAAATTGACCTTCATTGCGTTTCAATATTAAAAATCGGCCTGACTTTCAAAAGAATGACCGCTATTAACCCAAATTTTATTTGAGATTTTTGCGAGAATAAAATTTTATTCAAATGCGTGCCAAATGGCACAAACCGGTGTCACAAGAAAGTGTTGTAAATTCATCAGTAGTTCATGAAACGATTTCGCTTTGACCCTTCCATCGTTGAAATACGGAAACCAAATAGATATCAAATCATTTTCACAAGTGATTCAGCCTGATTTTTTATTAGAGATTTAAAAAAACTATAAATAAAAATTTTGGGACTTGATTTGCAAAACATTTCATATATTTCTATAAAATCGACAAAAATGACAAATAAACATTTTATGATTTTTTCAAACAGCGGTCAGAAATAAGTAGACATGCATGAAAATGTTAAGTGGTGTTTTTCGTTTTTTTTTCACAGATCTTCAAAAACAAATCAGAAAAAATTTTGGACGAAAAATGCGAATTTTTAAATGCTTTGAAATTTTTTTGAAATTTTAAACAATTCAAAAAATAAAAGTTCGAAGCTCAGATCTTTCAAAAATAGATAAAAAATGATTTAATGAGCTGCTACACATTTATTCTGGTTCAGCTAACGATAATAGCACAAAAAAAATAAACCAAACTATTATTTTCGTAAGTTAAATTGACTTCAATCTGCCACAATCCTAGCAACCACTTAATTGTTCTACCACAACCGTTAAAAATTATTTTCATCTTATTTTTTTGCCAATTTCTCAAAAATTTAATCTTCAACACCGATTTCTAAACTTGATCAATCAGGCAAGCTATGCGAAAAAAAATAGGAAAGTCTTTTAGTTTATTTATAAGATTAAAGTTTCTCTGCTATAACCGAAATCTCAATTATTTCTTTTCCGAGTGAATCTACCGAAATTTCAATTTTGAGAAATAATCAATCTGAATAAAAATTCTCTGAAATTGCGGGCGAAAGTACGCTCAACTAAGTTCAAATACGATTTAGTTAAGTTTAATTACGAATTATTAAACGAATACGCTTTTGTTGAACCTTAGATAAATTTAGAGAAATAGTGAATAAAAAAATTTCGTGAAAATTCAAGTTCAATCGTGAATCTAAATTTTTTGAATTCAATTCATTTTAAAAATTTTTCGGACTATTTGCTTTCAAAGAATGAATCTAGAGAATTATCGGATATGAATAGTTATCAAAGTTTAGTGTTAAGTTGAGCCAAAAATCGGCCTTTGGACCTCCAGCGAAGTTTTTAGTATGAGCCTCCAAGGAATAAGCATTTTAATTCTGTCAAACTTGAACTAGATGAGTTCTTTACTTTTGGAGGCCTAGAAAGTACTTTTAATGATAATCTTTTAATGGAAAAACGTTTTTTGAAAAAAAAGGTTATCCAAAAAGAGTGGCTATTTTAATAATGAATAATTGCCGTGGAGTTGAAACTCAGACTAAAGCGTCCAATACGATTGTCGCCGACGTCACAAAACTTCCTTTGAATTGCTTTCTGTAACAAGATTGATAAATTTCAACCAAAACTATAAAATTCCGATAAATCAATGAAAACTTTGGACAAATCCATTCATATTCAGGATATGGATAAAGCTTTTAATAAAGCTGATTTTTTTTTTAAACTGAATTTTTAGACGACTATTTCGAAAAGTCATTTTTACCTTCATTTTAGCCTATTCAAAGCGGTCCTACCCGAAACCTGGTGTTTAAACTTTTTTTCTATTTTTTTCTTCATTAATTTATTTTCAATATAAATAGGAATTTGTTAAAACGCGGCAACCATAAAAAAAAATGCCTCGAAATAAAGCTTCGTCAACCTCAATGTTTGTATCCAAAATAAGTGAATAAAAAAAACAGTAAATGGCATTTTCGAGGCCCCCCCCTTTTCCTAGTAAAATGGTCAAACAATCAGTTTCGAATGTTGTTTCTACTGTCAAATTTGTCAAATCGGGACTGCGTTTATATGAAAAACGGAAAAAACTAGCAATTTTTTTGGTAATTTCGAGAAGAAAGCTGGCTTATGAAAAAACTTTGTATATACAAAACAATACGCATATGAAATTTATGAATAAAACTCATAATAATGCCAGCGAGTTTCAAATATTTCGATGTTTTTCACTATTTTTTATGGACAATCGCAAAACGTTTTCAACAAAAGACACATTTTTAATAGTTTAATTTGGATTTAAGCGTATCAAAGCAAATATTTATTAAACAGCTTCGTCAATAGAATTATTTAACGGAATTGGTAAAGCGCTTTTCAACCGAATGACACCCCAAAATTATGTATCTAAAATTAAGATTGATTAATATATTTATTCAACAGCTATTTTATCCCTTGTCAGGTTCTTTAGAATGGAACAGAGTTTAGCGTTTCTAACTGATTCAGTGATTACTTCCCACTGGAATTTTGACTCCTATGATTTTATCATTAATGACCTCTTGATTTAGAAAGAAGCTCGCATGAATATGTTTTGAAAAACTATCAAATCTAGAAATGAAAAATTTGGTGAAATTTATTGATAACGAAGAATCCAGATCGGGAAAACATTAAGAAGCAAATTATTTTTTTTTTTTTTTAACCTGGATTACTAACTCAAGCAAAATAGTTACCATTCAGAAACCTATTACTTGGTGTGTTGGTATCAGGACAATAGTATATATGGACCAAAACGACAAACACATTTGGCCATTTTTCGGCCATTTTCCGAAAAAGTTTGTTCGAATATATGGACAAAACACATATTATCTTTATAATTCGTAGTTAGGGGGAAAATGACGAAAATTTGACGAAAATGACCTTAATATGTAGTGAATATTTTTTTTTTTGATTTTTTTTAATTCTTCGTTTCTGTGCTATTTAGCCCTGGAATGAAGGCGTTGATGCCAATTATGAAAAAAAATCGGTGGAATTTCTCCCTGAATTCGTTTGCTGATGTGGAAAATTATTAAGGACAGGATTTTGATGAAATATGAAACTTTTAGTGCATTTTAGGATAAGTTTAGATTATTTTGAAGTAACGGTTGAGTACATAGACGTTTCGTGGTGGAATCATATGTCCACAAAGAATATACAATGATATTTCGACCAATGCTGACATTCATTACTGCGCTTTTATCTCTTACTCGGGCAGCTTTTCAAATAATTGGGATATTAACAGAGTTGAGATATGAGCAGATAAGACAGGGGGAGGATTAAAGAATAGTGCGCGCATTTTATCCACGGGTCCGGGAATAGCCTTATCCTTTATCCGTTTTGTAAATCGAATTAAATTTTGCATGCAGAGGAATAACGTGGGATATATTTGGAAGGTAGCAATATTGTGGTATTTTGGCGGTATTTTCGATGACTCATCACTTCCGGTTTAACCGAAGTGAGGTTAAATTGTGTTAATTTATTATATATACTTGGGGGTATATTTGAGAGTAAGAATAATCTCAATAAAAAATTGGCGGTTTTTAGATGACTAATCAACTTCCGGTTAACACCGGAAGTGATGTTAAAATTGTTGTCTATTTCTTATATATACTTGTTGGGGTATATTTCAAGGTGAAATAATCTCAAAAAAAAATGCGTATTTTTGATGACTCAATCAAAATTCCGGTTAAACCGGAAGTGAGGTTAATATTGTGTTTATTTATTTATATAGTTACTTGGGAGCGGTATATTTGAAGGTAAACTAACCTTAAGAACAAAAAATTGCGGTATTTTCGCGTAAATTGGCGAGGAGTACAGCTTTTAAAAAAACCTCTAAGTTCGATTTCAGATATCGTTTTGTAAATTTCACCCTCAAAATATTCGGTATATTATATACCCTCTTGTAATATATAGTTCAATAAACACACTGTTCAATCGATTCCGTAAACCCGAAGTCATGATTCATCGAAAATCCGCCAAATTTTTTGACAAAATTTCACTATCAAATATACCCTCTTGTATTCCTAAATTTAATAAACACACTTTACTCGCCTTTCCGGTTAAACCGCGAAGTCATCAATACAAAAAATACGACAGATTTTTTGAGAAATTTAACCCTCAAATATACTTTTTTTTGTATTATTAATAATTAATTAACCCGCAATTTTACTCGCTTCCGGTAAAACCGGAAGTCATCATTCATCGAAATACCGCCAATTTTTTTGAACTTAATTTCACCCGCAAATATACCCCCTAGTATTATAGTAATAAACACAAATTTTACTCGAGTCCGGTTAACCGGAAGTCATGATTCATCGAAGAATACCGCCAAATTTTTTTTGGACTAAACTTTCCCTTAAATATACAGTAACTTCTGAAGAGTGTTTATATTTATGATTATGCAAAAAGGGGATAGGGATAGAAAGGGGAAAAAAAATAAAGGGGGGGGGGATAAGGGATAGACGGGATACGGGACGGAAAAGAGGATAGAAACGGGATAAAAAGGGGGATGGGGATAAAAGGGGGATGGGAACTTTCCATCCCTTCCTCTATGGCTCTTTAATTTTCCATCCCTATCCCCCTCTATCCCCTCCGGTTTATCTCTTCTATCCCTATCTTTTGGAGCCTGCTTTATAGCGCGTGTTAAAATCCCTACTTGATACTAAATAATATTTTGTGGATCCTTGTAACCAAAATCTAACCTTCGAGAAGATTTTTGAAGGGAAATTCTCGAAACTGTCCTCCTCACTCAATTGTGGGAATTTATTTGAACAAATTGTGTGCAAATTTTTTGAAGGCAAATCAGACTGTATAGATAAATAGAATAAAACACACAAATTAATTGAATAGTTTTTGTCATTCATAAAAATTCTCAAAATATGCTATATTTTGGCTTTTTCGAAAACGCCTATCTTTTGCCTTAGGAAGTTTTAAAAAAACGCCCCTATGCTTTTGCCTTTCGTCTATCCGCCTGAAAAAAAAAAAAAAAAAAAAGAAAAAAAGTGTTTCGCTCCAATACTTTCCCTATTGCAGATTTCACCCCTATCCGCCGACCCTGCTGTAGCTCACCTTTTCTAATATTTTGTTTATCTAAAGAATCGTGGCAATTTGGCTTAACAAAAAGGTAACATAAAAGTTGATATTTAACCAAATTAACTTCCTCTTATTTGATTGTGAGTATTTAAAATTAATAATAGTTTTTAAATCATCAAAAATCCCTATAAAGGTCTTATCCGCCATCCAAAGTTGATTAAAGAAGAAACGCCCAACAATTCAGGACCAAAAATAGACCAAAAACGAACGAAGTTTGCCATTTAAACACTCTAGATTTCTATGATATCACGCCGAAAATGGAATACAAAACTTAGCGTACTTTTTTAAGAGACATCAGTCCAAACTGGGTGATGTTATTTTACAGAAAAAAATTGTTTTTCAAAAAATAATTTTGATTTTTCTTGAAAATGATAATTTATTTTTGAAAAAAACATAACCCAGCTGACTGATTGCCCTCACTTTTTTGAGAGGGTGCGCCTAAGTCGTGCGCAGCATTTGGCTTGCAGTTTTAGCTCTCTAGGCTATTTTTCGATTTTTTAAGAGGCAATTTTTAGTGAAATTTTTTTTTATATGGACAAAACGACCGTTTTCACATGGACAAACAAACGACAAAAATTTGCCTGTCCCTTATAGCCAACACGACAGTATTCATAATGGTCTATAATATAAGATATTATAAAATCATTATATACTATTATAGTAACATACTGTATATACAGTCCGCATCCTAAGTCGTACGAATTAACGACCGAAATTAAGTTGTACCAGGTTAGAAGAATTTTTCCAAAATATGGTTTTTTCACAATATTATCGCAAGATTTTCATCTGAAGTAATTGGGCAATAGTGGAATTGACTGATTAAAGTCTTTGATTGAAAAACCTACGTTTTCGATAAAAGTGGCTTTATTTCGTAGTTTAATTCGAATTGAATGGTAAGGTTTTGTGTACAACCAAATCGAATGCAACGCAGCGGTTTCAATTTTTTTGTGAAAAACTTGTTATTGAATTTTGCCTTGTTTAATCTGGAATTCTGATATGAAAATAAAAAAAACAACTTGCACTCTTTGTGATAGTCAAAAAGCATAATAATCAACGCAAATCACATAAAAATAAACGAAAGTAAATTTGAATTATTTTTCCAAACTGTTTGAAGTTTAAACTCCAGCTACTATTCGTTCTTAAAAGAAAATTTGGGAGTTTTAGAACTAGTCATTTCCAATCTCAATGTCTCTAATTCAATCCAGTTCAAATCTAAATTGTCACCTGTAGCACTCGCGTTTAAAGTACAAATGATCGACACTTGGCGAGATTTGTTTATGCTAAGAAATTCAATTCCATGAATAAAAGCGATCGCCCTCCAATATTAAAAAATAGACAGTTAATTAAATATGATTAATGTTGGTCAAAATTTTGTACGACCAAAATACTCCTCGAAGATCTCTCATCATTTTTTTCTGTGGCATTCTTGATAAGAATTTGTTTCTCTTTGATAGGGACTGACGTTTTATTAACTCGTAACTTTAGCATGAATCTGTGCCCAGACCGATTTTTATGGCGACGCGTCGCCATACTTAATAAACGAGCCATTCAGCAAAGTTTCATTATCAAATACATTTTTCCAATAGCTTAAATAATATGCAGCCAATTTGCTATACATGAAAGTCAAAAAAAAAATTAAACGAAATTTAAAAGCATTTAATGAGGATAAGAAAATCGCGTCAAATGCGTTCCCGTACCTGCGATTAAATGGTGTATGGCGACGCGTCGCCAGTAACGAGTTAAAGAGAGTGGTCGTCGCAACTTTTTTGAGTGTCTTCCGAATTTCTCTACCTTTGAATAAGTTTCAAAATTGATTTTTTTGGTCAAATTTTCGAGATTTGTGGTCGACCTTAATTAACCGTCAAGTTCAAGGCTAATCATCGTATGACCTTGAAAGTACCCACCTGACAGAAATTTCAGGGTCGAACTTTCTAATAAGATTAGCAACTATGAGTGAAAATAATAACTAAAGGTCGCTAGAGGGCAAAATGGTCAACCCTCAAGTTCACTGTTTGCGCCTAGCGACCTTTCAGTATATTTACTGTGATGTTCGTCTATAATGAACCATCTATTAGGACAATATGGCAGAATATGGCCAAAAACCTACACTTTTTGATTTGGTCCGTCTCTCAAATAAGACATAATCATATTGGTCATATGGCAAAATATTTCAAAATGGTCCTTTTTTTCTGAAAAATATTATAATTCACCTCTTTTTCGTTAAATATAAATGAAGAGCAAAAAACAAACAAAAAAAGCCCCACATTTTTTGGAAAACAAATTTAGTTTTAAAAAAAATACTTTCTACAAAGTTGGATAAACATATAGATTTTCAATTGAAAATAAGGACATATATAACTATATAATGTCAATATTACATTTCCAAAGTTTTAAAATTGTCAATATATTGGTTGAGTTTTCATTTCATATGTATTTTTCTGAGCGTCCATCAAAAAATGCGAAGTAGGGGAGAATCACCCTCTCTTTTTTTTGGCGGTCCGCTAAAAATCTTATAAAATGAATCTAAACCTGTATTATTAGCATTTCCACCATTCGATTTTGGGCCAAAATCACAATTGGCTTTGCATTTTCAGATTTAAGGTTTGTGAAAATTTTAATGTTCGCGTTTAATGATACTTATATTTTTTTCGAAAATTTATTTTTTTCATAAAAAATCGGAATTTTATGACAAAAACAGGTTTTTTCGGAAAAAAACAGGTTTTTTTTGGCTTAAAATACACCTCATAAGTCTCATATCTGTGAATTATTTTTTTACTGACAAGATCATTAAGTTTCTGATTTGAGGATAGCAATATAAAACAGGTGGCTGAAGGTGGCTCTATGAAAAAAAAATTTGAAAAATTTTGGTTTTGGGATTTAACTAATATTTTTGAAAAATTTGGTTGAAAAATTTTTTCGAAAAAAAATTTTTTGTGGGGGTTCAAACAATTTAAAATTCAAAAAAAATTTTGAAACATTTTTTTTAAAATTGGTTAAAACGCCACAAAAAAAAATTCCAAAATTTTTCAAACAAATTTTCAAAAATTAATTAAAAAACCTAAAATTATAGGGGCCGCGAAAACCATAGATTGAGAAAATTATGAAAAATAATTTCGTCATAAAAATTTTCGATTTCAAAATAATTTGCTAATTATGGTTAATACAGATAACATCCTTCTTCAATTAATGAGCTTCAACCAATGGCTGAATAAAATGTAGCTCTTTCGAAAATACGTTTAAAAAATTTTGAACCCTAAATGAGGAAATTTTCAAAATATTTCCAATAGTTTTGACAAAAATCCAATAGTACCGACCCTTGATCAAGGCTTGCAGTGAATTTGATCTCAACAATTGAAAAATTTTCTATATTTTCAGGAGAAAGTATGCCTTTTGGGAGAGGCTTCAAAATAAGCTGTTTTTGACCACTAGGGGAAAAATTTCCAAATAAGGTCCATTTGGAGCCCCGAAGGCCGATAAAGGGGAATTTTTTATGTTTTGAAATTTAAATTTGTTTAAAATATGATCTCCTGAATGTGGTTTCGATAAAGAGGATCTTATATTTTTTATTTTGTTGAAAAATAAGCCCCAATCGGCTGAAGGCTCGATTATTTATATGTCTTAGAGTTAGTTTTTAATTTAATTTTTTAAAATATGAGCTTTTCAATCGTGATTTGAGGAATCATTTTTATACAAATTTAATTTCAAACATTAAATCCCCCTTTATCGACTTTCCGTCGATTTGGGGCTAATTTCAACAAAATTTCAAACATTAAATCCCTTTATCGCCTTCGGCCGATTTGTGGGGCTCATTTTTCAACCAAAATTGAATTCGAAGCAAAAATATCCCGCTTTATCGGCCTTCGGGCTCATTTTTCAGCGAATATAAAATAAAAACATAAATCACGTCATTTTCCATATTGGATTTCCTAATTTTTTTTCTGCGTTCAAATTCTGGTTGAATGTTATACATTTTTAAGAAATTTTTGAAAATGTTTTCTGAGTATTCTACAACCTGGAAAAAAATTTTGCTGAAAATTTTTTTGCAGACGGTTTAGAAATTATAAAAAATGAAAAAAAATTTCGAAAAAAAATTTGTTTTTCGAAATTTTTTTTTAAATTGTCTAACGTCTGCAAAAAAATTTTCAGCAAAATTTTTTTTTTCCAGCTTGTAGGAAAAATACTCAGAAAATTTCAAAAAATTCTAAAGTGTATATATGACACCATCTATCTGAGATGTATGTACCAAAAAACTGGTACTAACTAAAGTTCAAAGAGGCGGTTAATTTGATAATAAAATATTTTTGTCGATCAACGGCATCCCTTTTTTCTCACTTTTACGTTTTTTTCTCGAAAAATCGAGGTTTTGGAGTCAAAAAATCATAAATTTTAATTTTTTTATTTTTTTTCCAAAAAGTTGGTAATTTCATTCATAAGTGACGTGCCAAAAACTACCGTTTGGGCAATCTGTTTATATTAATTAAATACTGAAAAACCGAAAAATCGCTATATTTGATCACGTGACTACAAAAAAATTTTCATAATTTTTTTTTTCCATTGCAATATATTATTCACACCAAAGAAGTTTCGGAACAGATCCACCCATTATTTCTATAGTGAAATTAATGGTGAATGCTATAATAACAGTATTATCCTAATAAATGTTACTTATATTTATAAATTTCCTAACTTTTTGTCTTCTATTTCCTCAAAATTGGCGTTTACAAAGTTGTCCTTATCAATCTCTAAATTTTCGCTTATGTTCCAAATTGGTTAGCAAACATAAGGAATTATGGAAATATAAGGCCAATTTGGGAAATAAGAGGACAATTTGAAATATTAGGAAAACTTAGGGAAAAATAAGGGTTTATTCAGGAAAATTGACCAAATTTTTGGGAAATATAGAACCAGTTTACGAAAAATGCAGAAAATTTGCCAAATAAAGAAGATTTTTGAAAAAGAATAAGGAAGTTTGAGAAATGTAATTGAAATTTATAAAAATAAGGACAATTTGGAAAATGTGGGAACAATTTACAAAAACGGCAAATTCACGAAAATAAGCGATTTGTCGAAATTAAAATTTCGTTAAAATGATCATTTTTCAAACTTTCATTTTTGATCTGAAATAATTTATTATTAATTTTTAAAAAATTTTGTGAGAATTTTCAAAAATTCTAATTTTATGTTCTCCAAAAAATAAGGCTTTTGCCACTCTACAAGTTTTTTGCTCCCGGAACCCGATTTCTTTGTTTTCAAGGACATATGCAAATCTCAGCTGTCCTTATAGACCAAAACAACATTATTCACCTAGTTGCGTATCGCGTTTCATTATGAAAGTCGACCTGACGATTTTGGTGGTATTTTCAAAAAACATACGATGACCTGTGAATTTGAACAGTGAATACTTTGACCGGTATTAAGGTCGACCACCATGGTCCGCCGATCCTTCAAAAAAATAACCTTTCTAACAAACGCTTATTTTATTTGCCAAAAAATTAGCGCTCTAGCTCTCCAACGGAGTCGCTAGAACTGGTTGCGCACCCTCAGATTAAGTAATCGAAAAATTTGACCGAAAAATCATTTTTTGAAAAAATTTCAAAAGCAAAAAATACTTGGTCTTAAAATTCTCTACCAGATGGCTCCAACAACATGAATACCCATTTTTGAACTTTTGAAATTCCTTATTTTAAATCGTCTAAAAGAAAAAGCTACATGTGTTTTGCTTCTATAAGGACATAGTGACAAAATATGGCGAAAACCTACGCTTTGAATTTTGGGCGTGTCCTTACAAAGGACAATATAAGAAAAAGTACAATTTGTCCTTAAAAAAATAACAAAAAACATATTATTGATGAATGGCCTCCAAAAATTTTGAAGCATTTTGAAAATAAAAACAATATGGAAAGTCTCAGCTGTCTTCATAGACGAATTAACAGTAGCTAATTTTTTTTTTGAGATATTAAATCTTTTCATATCAAAACTAATTTTTTATTACTTTTGCTTTTATTCATTTGCTAATAAAGAGAATCGATTTCTGTTAAGAGCTTTATTTTGAATCACTTATTAGGTAGAAATGTAAGCTTCAAAAATTGTCGAATGGACGGCTCTGATTTGAAAGGTTGAAATGTTTCAAAATATGGGAGCTCTTTTGAAGAACCACGGATATACAACTAAATGATGTTTTTGTTGTTTTCTGGAAACAACAAGATTAAAACTGGCGATGTTATAGTACAACATCAGTCAAAGGATTAGCACCTTTCAAAATATTATTCCAAGCAAAAAGGCCATTCTTGTTCAGTCGTTTGGGGTAAAAAATTCAAGGAAACAAATACATTGTTAAAAGGAAGGGTAATCGATAAAAAAAGTTTGGAATAGCCTAGGCTGTTCTGAGGTTGTGCAAATTTCAAAGATCGAATATTGTCCAGCATAAATTTTTTTTCAACAAAAATTAAATACAAAATTTCCTGGGAGTAAACTCTCCTGTTCTCTAAGTACAGTAACCGCTGTATAGGCGTATTAAGTTCTAAACCTAAAAAGGTAAATCAGTTGCATCGAATGTTCTCGGAGATAGCTTATCCGATTCCAAATTCCAATTGTATCCAGCAGACAATGAGTTGATACCCGACAATTTATTTATTTTAAAGAACAGTGACCGGTTAACCAGTGATAACCGGTCAAATGTTAACCCCGTTTATCGAGAACTGGGCTTAATTTGGCTTTGGATTTTTGACCAAATGTCTTGAAAAGTTTTTGCGAAAATGATAAAAGGGTCATGAATGTAATATGACACCAATGGTGTCAATTTCAAATTGGTGGGTATAAGGTCATATTCACGCCAGTAAAATAGCCAATCTTCGATTCGAAATATATTTGAAAAATGTTTCTGACTGTAATATGACCCCACGAGAGAAAAACAGCATTTTGCTTTTGGAACAGTTCTCGTTAATTGGACATAATGCCCATGATTTTTCACAAAATGTCTTGATTTTCTGCGAACATCATGAAGGGTAAATATTTTGTCAATATGACAGCGAAGGGCAAAATTTCAAAATACTTTAATGGGGTCATATTGCACTGCCAGTAGGAAGAAAATTTTAATTGCGATCCAAATATATACTAAGATTTTTTCATCGTAGCACGACCCCATTATAGACGAACTGAGCCAAAAATCGTCGAAGGCCGATTGAAGAATATTTTATATTTTAATGCATTTTTTTTATAAAATGAGCCCTAAAATCGGGTTATTTTAATTGTAGCACATTTTTCAACCAACCCCCCAATTAATAGAAAGCATTTTATAAGCCTGAGACTAATAAAGCTTCTTTCGTCGTAATTCAATTCAATCAAATTTTACGGGCTTTATGAGCAAGTTTTCACGTTTGGAGAAGAATGGGGGCGGGGCCTGCGCGCTTCTTGTACCGCAATTTTAAGTTTGAAATTTTTATGTTTCCTTCAAAAATTCTGCTATTACAGCAGGGTCCGGCGTAAAGGTGAAGCTTATAGTGAAACCCAAAAAACCTACTTAGCCCCGCTCGCCCACGCATCTGAAACTAAAAACTTTGTTTTAGCATACAAATGTCCATTTAATAAGGAATTTCAAAATAATCGATTTTTCGGTCAATTTTTCGTGATTTTAACAGGTAGTCTGAATCTGTTCTAGCGAAGCCGTATGAAGTGCTAGATGCTGATTTTGGCCAGTAAAAATAAGCTTTTTTCGGTTAGCCTTTTTTTTGATTGCGGGTTTTTCCCGGCGACCACTATTTGACCTCTTAATGACCGGTCAAAGTTCAACAGTCAATCTAAGTTCATCGTATAGACTTGAAAGTACCCCCAAAGAAGCGGAAGAGTCGACTTTTCTGATGAAGCGTGTTAGCAACTATGGGACAATAATGTACTGAAAGGTTGCTAGAGAGCAAAAACTGGTCAAAAAGTTTTTCCAGTACATTACTTGACCAATATTGCTAATACGTTCAATAGAAAGTCGCACCATCATGATTCTTTTGAGGGTACTAGGCATACGTCAAACGATGAACTTAGGTTGACCTTGGGGTGTTGACCAGTTTTTGCTCTCTAGCGACCTTCAGTCATTATGCCATATTGCCTAATACGTTTATCAGAAAGTTGACCTCTTCCGATTCCTTTGAGGGGTACTTTCAAGTCTATACGATGAAACTTGAGATTGACCTTGAACTTTGACGGCATTAGAGGTCAAATATTGGTCCCGTCGTACCCTGCAATTAAAAAAAAACTGCTAACCGAAATAACGCTTTAATTTTCACTGGCCAAAAAATCAGCTTCTAGCACTTCATACGGCTTCGCTAGACTGGATTCCAGACTACCTGTAAAATCACGAAAAATTGACCGAAAAATCGAGTTTTTTGAAAAATTTTGTGGAGAATCAAAAAAACTCCTTGGTCTTAAAATATGACCAGAAAAAATTCTCTACAAGATAGCTTAAACACAATAAAACCGATTTTTTTATTTTTGAAATTCCTTATTTCAGAATCGTCTGAGCTAAAAAATTATATACAGTCCATCGCTCTAACTGAACATAGCGCTCCTAAAGTGGAACACTTTTTTGGGGTCGGTCAAATGTGTTCCTAACTGGAACAGTATAAAAAGGTCTTTTGAACTTCGAGAAATTGAGATAATCTGTCAAAAGCAAAAATGCTTGTTTCTCTTCGTGGGGTCATATTACATCAAACTTTTCAAATGTATTTTGGCAATCGCAATGAAATTATTTATTTACTGA
>SCLH01002301.1:188867-202446 GCA_004367855.1 Oikopleura vanhoeffeni
GCAACAATATTTTTTGAAATTGAAACCACCTAGGGGTCAAATTACATTTTTGGAATCTTCTATAATAAATAGGTGTTGTGATATGGCATATATATATTGGGTAGTTTTACAAGAAAAATTTTTTTGGCAACAATATTTTTGAGATTTGACACCACCTGGGGCGTCAAATTACACTTTTTTGGAATCTCTCAGAACAAAATAGGTGTTTTGATATGCCTATATATATTCTTGAGTAGTTTTTCAAGAGAAATGTTTTTGGCAAACAATATTTTGAGATTTGACACCACCGGTTAGGGGGGTCAAATTTACACTTTTTATGAATCTCTATTATAATAGGTGTTTTGATATGGCTTTAACATTCTTGGGGGAGTTTTTTTCAAGAGAATTTTTTTGGCAACAATATTTTTGAGATTTGAACACCACCTGGGGGGCTCAAATTACACTCTTCTTAAATCTCTATGAATAAATAGTGGTGTGATATGGCTATGGTCATTCTTGCGGTAGTTATATAAAAATTTTTTGGCAAACAGATTTTTAAATTGAAACCATCTAGGGGTAAATTACACTTTTTTTAATCCTTATAACAAATAGGTGTTTAGATATGGCTAAATACTTTCTAAAATAGTTTGTCAAGAGAAATTTTTGCGATAATATTTTTGAAATTTTACACCACCTGGCGGGTCAAATTACACTTTGTTTGGATCTCTATTACAAATATAAGTGTTTTGATATGCGATATACTTGCTGGATAATTTTGAGAGAAATTTTATCACATGAAATATTTGTTTGATATTTGACAACGTCATAGGTATCAAATAACAAATTCCTGTATCTTCAAGACGACATCAGTTCATTTAACATGAAACGTATACTTGTAAATTATTTTTCGAGAGAAATTGTCTGGCAATATTTATTTTTGACATCTACATGGACCTCAAATTACACTGCTCCTGTTTTTTCGCCACTAATTTCTTAGTTGTTTTATATGGATATATACTTTTACGGTAGTTTTTTAGAGAAATTTTATGGAAATAACATTGGAAATATATAACATGTATTCCGGACATTCGACACAAGCATTTTGGTGTGCGATTACACTATCTGATTGAAATTCTGTTATGGAAATAATTACCGTTGGTGGTTTTTTTTGTTTTTTTTTTTTTTTTTTTCTTTTTTTGGTTTCTGCTGTTTTTGCTTCTTTTTTTTCGTTCTCGAAGAGACAATTTTTAGAAATTGTTATTTTGACATGTTGCCACAAGGATGGTTGGTCATATTACACGTCATGTATTTTTGCACTTATTATTAATTATTTTTATTGAAAAAAATATACTTTTTAGGGTAGTTTGGAAGGAGAAATGTTTTGGCAATATTTATTTTGACACTGGCATGGGTGTCAAATTTAACACTGTTTTCTGTATCTTCACCACTGAATTAAAGTTATGCATATGACAATTTTCTCTTGAAAACTCCCAGAATGAATATAGCCATTATCAAAAACACCTAGTTATTAGAGAGATTCAGAAAAGTGTTGAATTTGACCCCCCAGGTGGTGTCAAATCTCAAAAATATTGGGGTGCCAAAAAATTTCTCTTGAAATCAGTCTCGCTGCCAACACCCCAAGAAATGTATAAAGCCATATCAAACACCAATTTATAATAGAGATTCATTAATAGTTGTAATATGAACACCCGCTAGAGGGAGCGCTGATCACAAATGCAAAGAATATTTATGTGCGAAAAATTTCTCTTGAAAATATACTCTCAAGATATATATCAGCCATATCAAAACCACCTATTGTATATAGAGATCAAAAAAAGTGTAATTTGACCCCAGGTGGTGTACAAATTTCAAAATATCATCTGCAAAAAATTATCTCGAAAAACTACTCGAAAAAAGTATAGAGCCATATCATAACACCATTTGTTATAGAGATTTCAAAAAAGTGTAATTGTGACCCCCCGTGGTGTCAAATCTCAAAATATTGTTGCCAAAATTTTTTCTTGAAAAACTACCAAGAATGTATATAGCCATATTCAAAAAACCCCTATTGTTTATTAGAGATTCACAAAAAGTGTAATTTGACCTAATCGGTTTGAAATTTCCAATGATTGTTAAAAATTTCTTGAAAAAACTTACCTAGAATGAGGTTATATTTCCAAAAATTTTCAGTGATGGATTCTGTCAAAAACCATTTATGACCGCGTTCTGACCGCCAATTATCGGTGAAACCGGTTGACCGAGAAAAAAAAAACAAAAAACATTTCCGTATCAACAAATTTTACTTGGCTTCATGATACACAAAACCGTTGTCGAATATCTATTATGGCCTTAGAGTTATTCGACCGACAAGGTGGAGTTGCCTAAAAAAAAAGCTACCTAATTAATTTTGCAAGTAGTTTTCATCCAAAATTTTAGTTTAACCGATGAAGTTGAAGACTTTTTGATCTCAATTTTAGAATCCAGCTCGACACAAATTACTCGACAATATTTTTTTACGACATTTCAGAATTTTCGGAAAATAAAAATTGCGTTTCATACATGTGAATTGCATCTATTACCGATTTTAGATGAGACGTTACGGGGTTACCCAGATGAGTTTGTACTGATTTTTTGATAAAAATTTGTTTTTTTGGCGAGGTGTAGAAAAGATTTTCTTTTGAGAAAAAACCTAAATTTCTGAGCTTTAACAGTGTATAAGTTTACACTGATACTCGAATACAATGAAATTTGAATTAAACAAAAAGGATTCCAGAAAATGGGTGACATAAGCATTGTATTTTTGCTAGTACAACATTCATTTCGACAACCGTATTAAAAACACTTTTTTGAAAGTATTCGGAAAAATAGGCAACAACCTCTCTTCATATTCTTTGTTAAACGCGCTCAAAGGACGTACTCTCAAAATTTTAGAAAGTTTGCTGTTGAAAAGGATCCAAAATGAGTTTTGAATAAATATCAAAATAATTCAACTTATTTATGATATTTACGTTTGAAATTAAGAAATGTATGACAACATTAAAAGTCAAATTAGTACCCCAAAATTTCTTAATAAACATTTAAAACGATTTCCATCTGCGAGTATAATAAATTCAGTGAAAACAGCCTTCATCAAATTATTACTTTTAATATACAGGGAAAATATAACGGTAAACAAAAATTTAAAACGGAGGAAAAAAGGCTTTTTTTATCACTTGTAAGGGCTCGAGGATATGGCCCACGTCGGGGATACCCCCCTTAAATAACAAATCGGTTCGAATGAATGTTATTTCAAATTACTGACCTTGGAACGTTTTCCCCAGACGTAAATTACTGATATGTTTCGTCCCCCAACTAACGAGCTAAATTCTGTTGAGTCAATTATTTTATCTTTTGAAATGGCCGGAATTTTTGGAGTTTCCAATCTTCGTGGGTGGGCCCCAAAAACCAATAGGTAGGACATAATAGACTGTAGTTCTTTGAAACGGTTGTATATAAAAATAGCGCACGGAGTCAAAAATGCAATAAAAATTGTTAATAAAGTGCTCGTTTTGTCCATTCATTCGCAGTTCATCTCAAACGTATATGAACAGTCCGTTCTCGTCCTACTCAAACGCACTGACATTAGATATAAATTACGAGGGCTCTCCTGGAGATTTTTGCATGTATGGTGTGTATAAAGAAGGCCTAGAATGGCAAAGATATCTCCAGGAGGCGCACGTAATAGATCATATTAAGAAATAATAATTTTGATACTTATCTGGAAACCAATCCTGTGAGTACATCTATTTTCGCACAAAACCCCTGTGTAACTCTTTGCCATACCCAAAAACCCTATATCATCAGGTAATTTTTAATTCTATAAGCTCTAACACATTTTCACAATCTTGCATTTTTAGTGATTGGCGACATTTCCAATAAGCGAAACACCTTTGTCTGCTTTAGAACATGATGCCAAGCATTCGCTTTTCGATCTAGCAAGACATTGGATACCACACTTTTAGCGGGCAACAAGACCTCGAAAAGTTTTTTCGACAGTCTTTTCGAAAGATAACAAAATCCAGATTGTAATTTGATTAAGTCAGAAACTTAGGGGGTTCTAGAGGCAAAATGGACTTTTTTGAATTGCTTATTTCTCTCGGCAAGCATGAGGAAGTGAATAAAACAGTTCTGATATTAGTTTCGTGATTCTGGAAGACGTTTTGAATCATATTTTTAGAGAGCATGTTGAACCAACCGGTAAATGAGGTTAACCAGGAGCAAAAAAATTTCTTGAAAAGCTGTATTTTTTTTCGTTCCGATTTAGGAAATGGTTTCAAAATTTGACAATATTCTGCGAAATTCAAAGGCGGAAAAAAACTGTTGTGCCCTTTTTTTAATTTTCTCACTAAAAAAGGTATCCAAAGCTGGCCGAAAAGGACTGTTTTTTGCTATTTTGGCCACGGAAGTTGTATTTGTTTTTCTGCTACTTTGGCAAACTATTTTTCCGCTGCACTTATAGTTTTTCGTAATAATTGTTAAGCAAAACTGTTGTGCCTGATTTAACGTATTTATTTTTAAACTCCCAGGGAGTACGATTTGAAAATTTATTTTTGACATTCCATTTCGGATCCAATCAGTTTTTTTTTAAGACCCAAAACGATTTCGTAAGTTGAATGTTTTTTGGAAACGGTATTATAAAACTATGGACAAATATTTACCATTCGAGCGCTTAAGAGCAGGAAAAGATTTTGTATTTTCGCACTCAGAACATTTAAATATTTTTTTCCCAAAAAAATTTTGGTAATTTTTCACGATTTTTTGAGTTTTATAGACTAAAAGCACGTGAGTTCAAAAATCATAAAATAGACCTCTAGACTCTTTTAGTTCAAAAGATACGACTTGGCCTATAGAACCTATTACTCCAAAATTAAGCTTGTTTTCAAATTTTTTTATGGAAAAAATTCCAGGAATTTAAATTTGTCAATTTTTATTTTTTTATATAATTAAACAATCTACGTGGAGATTCAAAAATTCTAAAAATCCAGTCAAAATAATTTTCAGTACAAAAGATTATGGGCTGCCTTATAGTCTATAGGAACCCCCGGTAAAAGATCCTACTTAACTAATGTAAAACCAAACCGGTTAAACATTCTCAAACATACAAAAAATAGAAATTGTTAGTCCCCCGTTATGTTTGTTCAATTTTAAAATGTATAAGAAGATTTAATGTAAAGATGCTACAAAGACAGGCCCTTAGGTTATTAGGCCCAGGAAATAATATCATATTTTTTTAGTCTGGAAAAGAAAATTGTAACTTCTGAAAATTATCAAATCACTTTTCTTTTGGGTAACCAGAATTGGATAAAAAATCTGTCTTTTCACGGTTCATAAATTTTTATCGAAATTAATCAATTAAATTTCCATTTAAACAAAATGTAATGTTGCCAATTGGGAAAAAATAGCGCTCAGGTGATTTATTATTTTTAGGTCGGCGATTTAAATCCAGGTAGCTTGGCGAAACCGTGATCAAACCCATATCTTATATGGTCAGTTGGCTCCATACCCTTTTGCATAACGATAGGCCCAACTGCGTTTTTCAATTTCAAATTATTTGGAGGAATTTTTAAGGGATTTTTCCGAAAATCCCTCGAAATTCCAACAGCAGATTATAAATTCGATTTCATGAGAAGGGACTCTAAATCATGATTAAATCATAAGCATGGTATTCTACAGGGTATTTTAAGCCAAGTATGCCACCATTTTTGTAGCATAGAAAACCAAAAAACTTGATTTTTGTGATATGACTAAAAGATGCAAAAATCAAAATCCCTCAGTTTTTCAAATCCTGCTATGATTTCATCTTTTTTTTTCAATTTTCGAAGATAATATGTTACTTTTATATCATGTGTGATCTGGCTGAGGGCACATTTCCATGGCAGATATCGATGAAGGTTCCCAAATGAAAACTATAAGAAATTCTTGGAAAATCCTTTAAAAATCCGCAAAATAATTTTAAATTGAAAACGAAGATGGGCCTATCGGGTATGCGAAAGGGTTTGGAGCCAACTGAAAATATAAAATAATGGTGTTTTGATCACGGTTTCGCCAGCTACCTCGGATTTAAATCGTCCGACCTCAAATAATAATCACCTCAGCTCTCCCAAAATTAGAAAACATCAAAATTTACAAATAAATCATTTTCATGAAAATGAATGTTACACAGGGATGTAGTTATTGTAACGAGTGAGTTTCAACTGGTGTCGAGATAAAAGCGATTCGTTGTACGGTTATGTTCAAGTTGATGGAATGGTCCTCCCCAAAAATGCGTAGGCGTGTAAGGCAAAAAGATACGAATTTGTAGAAAAACGTAGGCGTGTTATTCCATTTATTTGATTCCCTATGTACTAAATTCGATAAAGGCTAAGTGGCCCGAGACAAGAAGTGATTTGTTCAAAATGCCAATTTGCGAAAATATAATTTTTCATACAATTTATTGTAGCATCTGAATTTCTCTAGCAAATTAGCATTCTGAACGAATCACTTTTTGTGAGATGTTTTCGTGATTACTTTATAAAATTTTGATGTTATCTAATTTGAGAATAGATGACCGAAATTTTCAAAAATTGCAAATACATTTTGGTTAACGGAATCTTATTTTGATAAAATTTATGAACCGTGAAAAACCTGTTTTTTCTAATTTTGGCTATCAAAAAGAAAAATGATTCTGATTAATTTTCAGAAGTTCAATTTTGCTTCCCAGACTAAAAATAGTGATATTGTTTCGGGGGAAAAAGATAAGGCGGCAGTATCTCTCACATCGATCTTTTTTAATTTTAAAAACAAAGCAAAAACATTTTCAAATTTGTTTTGTATGTTGAGAATGTTTAACTGCAAAAAACTAAAGAAAATTAGTCGTTAGATATATTAATCGTTAGATATATTTTATAATTACAAAAAACAATTCGAAAGATACTTTACCAATAAACATTGATATTATTTTCGGAGAATTTTTCATAAAGGTCGTTTTTTTTAGGTAGGCCCACTTGTGATTTCGACTGGGAGAACTAGACAAGATAGCGACAAATGGTTTTTGGCATGTAAAAAATTGGAAAAAAAAATACAGTAGAAAATTTTTTTGACTTCCTAAGTGGATCATGTGACCGGAAATCAGTCATCGAAATTGCTCAAAATTACCGAAAAAAACGTTTTTTGAGAATTACCGGTGAACCGGTAATCAAAAAACCGTTTGTCCCTATCTAGTCTGGTTCTCTCAGAACAGATACCCCTTAAGGGGGTAGCAGCGATGTGGCAGACTAGCGTCAATTTAACTTACGAAAATAATTAGTTGGTTTATTTTTTTGTGCTTGTTATCGTTAGCTGAACCAGAATAAATGTATATCAGCTCATTAAAATATTTTTTTTATCTATTTAAGGAAAGATTTGAGTTCGAACTTTTATTTTTGAATTCGTAAAATTTTCAAAAAAATTCAAAATGTTATTAAAATTTCACGCATTTTTTACCCAAAATTTTTTTCTAAAATCTGTGAATAAAAACGAAAAAAATAGCCACTTTAACTTTTTTCATGCATGTTTACATATTTTCTGAATGCTGTTTAAAAAATCATAACATGTTCATTTGTCATTTTTTGTCGATTTTTTTTAGAAATATTATGAAAAATTTTAGCAAATCAAGTCCAAAATTATTTATTAATGCTTTTTTAAATTCTCCTTGAAAAATCATGCCGAATCNATGTCTAGTTTTTCAATCTATTCAATGCAACAATTAAGGCATAACTAAAAAAACGACGTCACTGTAAGACAAAAATAAACAATTGGGCCTTAAGGGGGTTCTATAGGCAAAATGGACTTTTTGAATTGCTTATTTCTCTCGGCATAGTCTATTGCCGCATAGACATAGGAAGCTGAATAAAACCATTTCTGATAAGTTAGGTTCGTAATTCTCTGGAAGACGTGTTGAATCATAGTTTTTAAGATGCATGTTGAACCAACGGTAAATGAGGGTAACGGAGCAAAAAATTTCTTGAAAAAGCTGTATTTTTTTTTCGTCCTATTTAGGAAATGTTTCAAAATTTTGACAATAATCTGCAAATTCAAAGGCGGGAAAAAAAAACTGTTTATTCCTTTTTTTTAATTTTCTCACTAAAAAGGTTATCCAAAGCTGGCGAAAAGGACTGTGTTTTTGCTATTTTGGCACAGAAAGTTGTATTTTTTTCATGGCTACATGGCAACTATTTTTCCATGCACTATAATTTTTTTTTAAGACCTAAACGATTCGTAAGTTGAATGTTTTTTGGAAAACGGTATTATAAACTATGACCAAATATTTAACCGTTTTTTTACGATTTGGTTGAGTTTATATGACTAAAAAAAAAGCCCACGTTCAGTTTGAAAAAAATCATAAAACAAGACCTCTGGCTCCTTTATTTCAAAATATATTCTGTTTTGCTATATTAAAAGGTAGTATTTTTACAACGTGTGTTCGAATTTATTATTCATCTTCAGGTAATGAGTGAAAACAGAAATTTTTTTCAGACGAAAAGTTGACACAAAAAAAAGAGAAACAAAAAGTAATTTGGCAAAACGGGCTCTCAGAAAATTTTGCCAAATAATTAACAGCCCGTTTTTCAAGTGATAGCCTAAACTTTTTGTTAATTGACAACTACCAAATCAAGTTTGTTTTGGTAGTCGCCTGGTGATGTAACTTGTTTGTTGAGGTCAGGCTTATGTAGCTGGATATGTAAACCTTCAAAAATTTCCGTTTTGAAAAAACATTTACAAGGTTGGTTTGCTAGGAATTGTGAAGCGGCTCGCGAATAAAAATTCTCTAAGAGTTCGTCCAGTTTAATTTTGGCAAAATTTTCTGAGAGCCCGTTTTTGCCAAATTACCCTTTGTTTCTCTTTTTGTGGTCACTTTTCGTTCTTGAAAAAATATTTCTGTTTTTCACTCATTACCCGGAAATTATCGGAAAAAAATTACCTTGAAGTGAATAATAAATTCGAAACGTTTAAAAATACTATTTTTAATATAGCAAAACAAATATAATTTGTGCTCAAAAACCCAAATTACATTTTTAGTTCAAAAGATACGACTTGCCTATAGAACCCGATTATACTTCAAAATAAGCTTGTTCTCAAATTTTTATGAAAAAAATTGCCAGGAATGTTAAATTTTTCAAATTTTTATTTCTTTATAACTAAATAAACAATCTACGTGGAGTCAAAAATTTCTAAAATCCAGTCAAAATAATTTTCAGTACAAAAGATTATGGGCGCTATAGACCCCTTAAGGGGTAGGTGGCTTTGGTACCTTTCAATCACGCCTCGAACAATTCTAGGCAGTTGTGAAAAAATCTTGAGGATACTCGTTTGTAGATCTATCCTTCGTCTAAGGATCACATTGTTCTCAAAGTCAACTTGTTTACTCACACACCAGTGGTGAGTTCTATTCTAGAACCACTAAACGTTTTTTTTTTAATCTATCTTCTTTTAAGACCCCGCATTACAAAGCGTTCTCAAAATTTACACAAAGTAGCGGATAAATTGAGAACAAAAATGTGATGAGAAGGATTTTTCCAATTTTTGACTATTTTTATTCTAGAATCTCACTTGAACGCCGATTTTTTGCAGTTTATTCAACTTCAAACTCTATCTTCTTGTAGACGAATGTTTAGAATAAGCCGTTTTTTCGACTAAGGTAGATATAATATAATGCGGGTAAATGTGATGAGAAGGAATTTTTTGATTAATATTCTAGATTTTTCTAGAAAGTGATTTTAAGTGAACCGGAAATGAAAAGTTCGAAAAAAAGAGTACTACCAAATTGAAGCTGGAAAAAATCAGCGGATCAAAAAAATCTTCTTTCAGCTAATCGAATTCTTGTGAACCAATCAGCGTTCAAATTTGATAATTTAGGTTTAACATTTTTTGCTTAAAAATAATTGAAATTTCTAGAATTGGATTAAGACATTTCCGATAATTTTAATGTCACTGCATCGTTTTAGGCGTGGTTCATATTTTTCACTAATAAAAAATGTTCATATCATGGTGTAATACCGGTTTTATTGCGGGTTAAAGAAAAAAAATATCGAGTTTTGAACAATTCTAGATTTTGTTCTAGATTGTTTTGCAAAAAATTAATTGCACCATGAGGATTCCTTTGGGACAACTTTAGTCATAACGATATTATGTATCTAAATTATTCTATAAAGGCTCACAAAAAAACGACACCTACCCCCTTAAGTGGGCCTACCTAAAAAAAAGCGCCCAAAGTAAAATATCATTTGATGAACTGTTTTATCATAAAATATTTAAATACTATGATTTTTTTGAATATTTTTTATCATTCCTCTAATTTATCGTCTCCGGGATTGTGCTGTAACCCATAATAATCTTTACCACAATATGATATTAAAATTGCAATTTTTGTTTTTCTCCCTTCTAATAAAGTTTCGACATCTTTCAGCGATTCACCTTTTGCTTCCCAACTATGCAGTGCTGGGTCGCTAACTAATTTTTTGAAGTCTTTTTTCGAAAGATTTTTTGGTAACTTTGGTCGGGTCATGCCCTCCATTTTCGGGTCCATGATCTATTAATCTTAAAATATTAAAGAACGGTTATTTCGTGGTGTATTTGGCTTTTGAGGCGTTTTATGACCGAGATGCACTTCGAAGCTGCGTTATATTTTAATCTTCATCGATAATATCGTTTAGGATCCACGAGTCCAAAAAATTATAAGATATTTATTATTTTTACTTGAAAACGGCAAAAGCCTGACTGCAAAGAAATTTGGGTTTAGAGGAAATACAAAAAAAATGCAGCAATTTTGGTAATTTGGAAAATTTTCATCCCCCAAAAACGTTTTTGATAAACAAATAATTAAGTTTGATTTTTCCAAATTTTTAGTACATCTGCAGATACATTTGATTTTGCGCACCCTGTGCCCTTGCTTAAAACTTTCAATTTAAACGTTCGCCCGTTTAGATAAAAGCGTCTTTTAACCTTTCAATTTTTGCCCAGTGCGCTGCCTAAAGATGTACTGTGGTTCTTGACTAAGGGGACACTTTGCAAAATCCGGTTTTGTCCGATTAGACTTACCCGGTTTTGTCCGCTTAGACTAAATCGGCTCTAAATCACCCCTAGAGGGCACTAGAGAGCTTAAAATTGAAGCCAATTCGCTGTAGACACTGGTGAACCTCATAAAAAAGAACTACTGCCAAGAACTTAAATAAGAAGTTTTTTTATATTTTTGGTATTTTCGAAACTTTAAATTAAAAAATCTCTCTAAGCGGACAAAATAAATGTACCCGGTTTTGTCCGCTTAGACCTATTCGGCTATAAATCACCCCTAGAGGGCACTGAAGAGCTTAAAATTAAAGCGAAATTCGCTATAGACACGAAATTCATATCGATCACGATGTCTAAGTAACCACTAAAATAATTTTCCCTTTTCTTCAAAAGATAATGAGATTTTTATGTCACTCGGGCATCATAATGGATATTTTTTGTTATTTTGAAAACTTAGAATTAAAAAATCTCTTTAATTTAAAAAATTTTATCTTTAAATTTCTTTTTTTATTAGTTAGAAGCTCTTGAAAACGGTCTCAACCACCAGCTAAAATTTATAAAATTTAATTTTATACGATTTCTACGTAAAAATCGAAAATTTAAATTTTTGAAAAAAGATGGAAAAAACCTAAATTTTAGCACATAGAAAGAAATATTTTTTTTCATGAGTTTAATTTATTAAATTTTACGTGTAGGATGGGTCGGCTTACCAATTTGGCAAGTTTGAGTGTGATAATTTTTTTTTAATTCTGGATAAAAGGGCTTTGATGGATTTCTGTCAAACCGTAGTTTCATTGCAAAAATTATGATTCAGAGTATAACCAAGAGCGAAGAAACAAAACGAGAACATATTTGATTAAAGTTAAAGTGGGCATTCTCAATATTTTCAGCTGATGATTTCCATTTTTGAACAAGAAATAAGGAAAATTTTCAAAATATTTGGAAGTATTTTTGACCAAAAATCACAAAACAATGTCATATGATTTTTCAAACAGCATTTAAAAATTATGTGGTAAACTACGCGAAAAGTTAAAGTGACCATTTTGAAAAGTGTTTTTCGTTGATTTGAATTAAATATTGAAAGAAAAATTTGAAGAAAAATAAGGCATTTCTTTATAATGTTAGTAACTTTTTAAAAAAATTTATCATAATTTGTCGAATTTGCCTGGATTATGAAACATAACTTTGATGGTCTATTGAGAAGAATATATACTCATTAAAAAGTTTTTCATCAAGAGCCCATATCCCCTTTAGGGCCTTGGTGCATTTTACAGATACATATATGGGCTCATGATGAAAAACTTTTTACTTTGTTTATATATTCTTCTCAATATACCATCAAAGTAATGTTTCATAATCAAGGCAACTTTTGTAACTACAGAATTTTCGAATTATTACTTTTTAAGAAAATTTTGAGTTCGAATTTAACTTTTCGAATTCGACAAATTATGATAAATTTTTGAAAAAAGTTCCGAACATTATAAAAAATACCTTATTTTTCCTTCAATTTTTTTTACCGTATTTGTTTCAAATCAACGAAAAAAAAACTTCAAAATGGCCACTTTAACTGTTCGTGTAGGTGACCACATATTTTCTCTATGCTATTTGAAAAATCATATGACACTTTTTTGGGATTTTTGGTCGAAACTATTTTGAAAATTTTCATTATTTCTGGTTCAAAATTTTTCAAACTAATTTTTTTATAATCACCGCCTAACAATATTGGGAATGCCACCTTTTATTTTATTCTAATATGTCCTCGTTTTGTTTCTTCGCTCTTGTTCATACTCTAAATCAGAATGTTTTAAATGAAACTACGGTTTGAGAGTAATCCATCGAAGCCAACTTCAATCAAGAATTAAAAAAAATTATTCCACTGAAACTTGCCAAATTGATAAGCCATCCTGACCACCGTTCAATATATATTTTATTCACCTCATAAAAAAAATATTTCTTTCGATGTGCTGTCATTTCGGTTTTTTCCGATTTTTTTCAAAATTTTATAATTTCGATTTTGACGTAGAAATCTTATGAAAACCAATTAAATAAATTTTAACCGGTGGTTAGGACCGTTTTTTAAGACTTCTATTTAATAAATAATAGGAAACAAATTTTAATGTAATTAGACACCTTCGATAGCAAACGCGCGTTTATTGAGTGTTTTTTCAAAAGATGATTTATAAAGTAAAAATAATCGATCTGAAGAAAATCAGATTCTAGGAAGTAAGCTCAAAAGTGGCAACTTTTGTTCGAAAATGTTCTTATCCGAAAATTCTGAAGTGGCAAAAAGTTCGAATATAAAAAATATCGAATTATTAAACTTATTAAGTGTACTGAGTGTAATATAAAAATATTTGGTTACCCCGAGATTCGAACCCAAGGGCTAGGGCATAAGAAATAACTTATGCCAAGAGCTCTTCCCCACTCCGCCATACTGCCCTTCAAAAATAACTATTTAAAACTTCTTAAAATACCTTAAAATAAAAGCTTGAAATTTTTTTAAATGTTTCGAAAAAATCCGGTTTTGTCCGCTTAG
>SCLH01002301.1:210421-227048 GCA_004367855.1 Oikopleura vanhoeffeni
TGTAAGATTTGACAATTCTTCAATTGCGCAGACTATTAATCAGCAATAAGCAAAAGGCGAAAGTGAAGAGATCCAGTACGTTAGACTGTATAGGAAATTATTATTCGTGCTAATAGGCCATTTGAATCAACATTTGAAATCGAACACAAAGTTCAGCATTCCAATCGCAGAATATAGCTGCAGGTTCTTTGGTTCAAAGTAGATATAAAGATAACGTTGTCTGGCGCATTTTTACACTGAAAAAATAGTTTTAGAATTTTAAAATAGCGGTATTTTTCTTTTTTTTTGATAAATGTTTATAAACGTTCACCAGCTCCTTATGGCGTTTACATTTTTAGCCACAGTTGGTCTTATGTAGATAAAATTTTAGTCAATTTTTACAACACAATAAGAGACAAAGAGTCGGGACAGAAAACCGACTGTGATTGGTAGAGCACAAACCGATGTTGGAAATTTCAAATTTTAGATGCTGCACTCGAGAACTTAAATATCAAAGTACTTTTTTAATATATGTAATTAATAATACATGGTTTAATATTATTTTAATTAGTCGCTTTTTTTAGTAACAGCACCTTTAGGGGTATCTGCTTTCTGAGAGACCCAGATCTAGATAGCGACAAACGGTTTTTCGATCTTAATCCGTTACCCGAATTGGAACGCAGGAATTTTTATTTTTTACGGTGACTACCGGGTCACTGGAGTTCGCAAAACGGGTTTTGGTCATTTTGAGCAATTTCGGATGCATGATTTGCCGGTCACGTATCCCTAGGAAGCCAAAAAATTTTCTACCGCTAGTCTTTCTCGAGTTTCAAGTGCAGAAGTAATAATTTATCGCTTCTGTCTAGTTCTCTCAGTCGACATAACAATGGAACTACGAAAAAAAACGACCCTCCTAGATAGTAACTTAGATAGTTTTTTTTTAGCGCACAAATTTGGACTTTGTTACCCACTTTGCCATTTATTGAAAATTGTAACGAAACTATTTTTGAAATTATTTTTCAGCCATTGTCTGAGAATTTTTCTGTTTGTATGATACCTATTTTGGGTCTTTCCGGCGATTTATAAAATTTCGATTTTTGCAAATATTTATGAAAAGAACACAATTTTCGAAATAGAAAAAAAAAATTGGCTCTACGCTTTTTTTAGTGTCCAGTTGAATGGAAAAACGTTTTGTGATATCTCATACGGTTCGGTCTATGGCTGAAAGTCGAACATTCTGTCGCGTCTAAAAAAATTACCTCAGGTAATTTTTCAGATTTTTAAACAAAGTTCGCATAATTTTTTTTTTAATATTTCGAATCAAAGTTTGCCGAATATTAAAAAAAATAATTTTGTCACAAGATGAAATTGTTTGTGAATATTCAATTTAATTTCAGTTAGTTGCCAATATTGATTGAAAAATTTACCTTATCTGACGACAACTCTCTGTTTTTTGGTTGATGTCACAAATTGTCTTCCACCAGATAAATAGTTCGACTTCTTTTTACTTGACCACTTTAGACTTCATCATTTCACTTCATCCGTTCCAAACTAAAATCTGTCTCCCCATCCTTCATCTGTTGCTGTATGCTCCTAAAGATCCAGGAGCTTCCTAAACTTTATAAGTGATTATACGTTTTTTAAATTCATTTAATTGAAAAGAAATTCAAAAGAAAAAGGCCATTTTGTTGCAAAATTACGGTTTTGGTATTTACTTTTTATTATATTAGCCAATTTTGTATGAGTATTGCGTCTCATAAAAAATAATTAAGTATTACTTATTGCGAGTATACCATTGTCATCGATATTTTTTTTTGGTCGCTTTTTTCCCCTATGCTTCTGCTATAAAATTGCCGCTAGTGTTTAAAATTTCTTATCACGAATGAAAATGTTATAGCAAGTTGAAAAGGTGGGTTGTGTAAGATTTTTTCTTTTAAAGCTTCTCTCATTTAATCGATCATTTGAGAAAGGCATTGCCTCCCGGCGGGCCCTGCCGGGGCTGTTACAGTGTTACAATTTTGTGTTTAGGATAATAAGAACATGGGGTGTGGACAATTATTATAAGAATTTTCAAAAATTCAGAATATTATTTCTAGAATTTGCCGTGGGAAATAATAATTTATTTTCGACCTCACATTTCTCAAAGTTAAGACTAGGCTTTTTAAGAAAGTCGACCAAAAAATAATCGATCAAATTGTTACGGTATAACCCCTACTTTATGGGCATATTGGTAAAAAGTTCAACTTTCACAATGAGCTGTCTTCATGTGAGTGATATTAGGGGTTGTGTGGTGGGAGGTAACCGACACCAAAGGTGGAGACTGATGATTTTTTATTTTTTATCTTATTTCTCTAATTAAATATTTCCAAAAATTTAAATATTATTATTTATGCGATGAATTTTGAAATCTTTATAATATTTTAATTAAATTGGGGGTGGCTTTAGATTTTCGCTCTCGGTGATGTCTGGGTTTGACTACCATTCCTAAAAAACCGACATATGGGAGGCGGAAGATTGTGTTATTTTAAATATTAAGAGAAAATTACATTATACTTACCGATTTGTCGGAGGTGATATTCGAATATTTTATAAAAAAAGGGGGCTGAGGACGGGCAGCATTGTAAGACCCTGTGACGGGAAAAGTAAAATTGTGGCGTGGTTGCCCCAACAGCCAAATGTACACATCTAAAAAACCATATTGCCAACTAAGATTTTCTGAATTCATTTGGTACTTTTTTTTTTTGGTTTTTCCAGTTTTTCTTGTTTCGACACATCGATGAAATTGATAAAAACGTGCTTTTGGGTTGAAGCGAGGAATTGTCTTACCGTCCCTGCCGAGCGGTCCCTAAAGGCAATAATATGCGTGCCTTCCAGAATCTGGCAGAGACGTGTTGGTTGGTGGTGTTGTTGTTGCGGCATTGTTTGCGCGCGCGGCGATGTTATTATGTATTTATGTCTAGTGTTGGGAATGTTTACTTTTGATTTTTTAGTAGAATTTTTGAGGGGCGCAGGAGAATTACTCCAGGCAGTGAGAGTATAGTAATTAGCTTTTCTTAATAGTTATTATTTTTTTATTTACTAGTCTTTTTGACACGAGGGAATATTTTGTCATGTATTAAAACCTCCGAAATTAAGCTACAAAAATGCACAAAAAGTCTAGAAGGTTCGGTTTATAATCAAAATTTAATTGGGGAACATGACGCTTTAAAGTCTTTGTGTCGCAGGGTGTCAAATTAATTTTATTTGTTTTTTGAAAGAGTGGGATTGTGGTGTGCTCGCGATGAAAAGTGCCGCTCTAGGAGTTCGAGGTTTTTTTTTCAGTATTTTTGTATAACTACGTTGTCTTTGTCCTTCTTAAATATAACTGTTCGTTTTTTGTTCAGTATATAATCATTTCTCTATTCTCTCTCTCTCCTTAGTATATATTATTTCTATTTTTATTTGTCCAAAACGCTCTCTTCATGTTTTATCTATAGGTTTTTCTGTTTTAATAGATTGTATTGTCTCTCTTTCTCTTTAGTTTTTGTGATGATTATAATATTGATTGTGTTCTAATGGAGTGTGGATTTCGTGGTTTGATATTTATTTTTTATATAATACAAGATACCTAAATATTCTCCGTGAGGATCTGTTTTTTTGCAATTAAAAATTTCTTATCCACCCCGAGAAAAGTAGCTTTTAGCATAAATTTTCAGATATAAAACTTATTTCAACATATTTTTTTTTAAAAATACATATCTAAAGGCCACTTTGGTACTTACGATTTTACAGCTGTCATGTCCCAGTCAAGATTTTTTGCTTCTTTAAGAATTGCGTTGGCTGGCCCTCCGAACGTATTGCGTCACAATTTTTTAACCAAAATATTTACACCAAATTTCTACTACTGTACCAATGTTTAATTAACTCGACGTCAATATATCGATAATGATGCCGGGGTGACATAAATATCCTCATCCCTATTCTTTAACAGGCCATAGGAGTATTATATTCCCGGGCTCCATAATCGATATAGCTCCAATCGGCACAAACGATCTTTTTAAAAATTATTCAAATACAATTTGCTTGACGGTTTGGACTTTCATTAACCTTAGAGTGTCTTCATTGTGGTACGTTACAGAAGAAGTACACATTCAGAGTGAAAAATTTTTTGTATTGTACTCAGGCACATCGGTTCGGCAGCAAAAACTTGGGGGGTCTGGTTCCTCACTTCGAGAAACCGGTATACCGGGAAAAAACCGGTTAATAACTAAAATGCCGGTATTCAGGAGATATATAACATTTGGTGTCGATCCTGTACCGATTTGGCCTTAAATTTTCTTTGCGAGCATCCGTTATGGCGGTCAAAATTGTTAATATGACACCATGACGGGCGTCAGATTTGTCACAAGGTTTGTCTCCTGGGGGGGTCAGAGATAATTTACTATTTTCAGTTTGGTACAGAAGAGGAAATTTATGCGATTCCAAAAATATCAAATTATTTTTGTATCATGTAATATGACTCCGTAACGGTCAACAACACGATTTTAGCATTTAACTCAACCGCTGTATCTTCGTGATTTATAAAGACTCGACCTTTACATCTAAAACTCGATATTTGAAACGTCAGGCCGGAGTTCATTGCAGCACAAAAGCAGTTTAAATTTTGTATAATAAATTTTGTATTTTTAGACATAAACGTTCATTTCTCGTGGACAGGGGTGTTTTATTGGAATTTTATTTAAAATAATAATCATAGGCCGTGCTCTTGTGGTAAGCGTAATTTATTTTTTCTTATTTGAGGTTTAGAGTGGGATTTATTCTAAATGTTATTCCTTCGTCTTTCGATTATAATAAAATTAATCTGGTTAATTTGAACTTTTTATATATTTTGTATTTTTTTTCTATATTTTGAACTTCTCTCAAGTGAAGGTCAGATCAAATATTTATAGCTATATTTTGCACGCGTATTGATATACCAAAACTTCTTTGCATACTTTTAACGATGTGGTCACTATCCAATTTCCTTTGAAACCGACTTCTTTTAGGTGTAATTGCTAAAAGTCATTGCTTGGTCATAACGCGTTCTCATATAAACATTTAAATATGTTTTTGATATTTTTTGGATCACAATGAAATTCTCTTCCCCTTGCGCCGACCGTGCATTTGACCCCATAAAGTCATTTTTATCATTTGACTTTTTGCTGGTCATTACAAAATTTGACCGAGGAATTTCTATGGAAAAGTTTGAGCAGCGATGGTGGTGAATCAGAATAATCAAGTCTAATGAATTCCCGAGATCCAGCATTGTAAGGTTAACCTGGCTATAAATGTGTGTTGACCATTACGGAGTCGGTATATACATTTTGATAAAAATATTTTGATATTTTTTGGCAAATCGCAATGAAATCTCTTTCCTCTGTCTTGGTAGTTGACCCCCTAGGAGTCATTTTGAAATTTGACCCGTTGTGTCATATTACCAATCTTGACCCCAAACGATCCGAAGGAATTCTGAGGCCAATGGTACAGGAATCGACTGACCAAATTTTATATATCTCCTAACCGGCATTTTGTTCTTTAACGCGTTTTTCCCGGTGATACCGGTTTCTCGAGTGAGACCAGACCCCGCCACGGTTTGCTTGCCGAACCATTCCTGAGTACATACAAAATATTTTTCACTTCTGATGCTAGAATTTACTTATTCTTCTGGTATTCTTTGGTACCACATTTTGGTTAGGGTATTTCTATCTGGCTGAGAGAGATTTAAAGAGTGTTCTCTTTATTCCATCCCCGTGCTGGGGAAAATGTCTTTTGCAAAGCTATTGCAACTAAATGTATTTTTCATATTCGAACTTTCTAGTTCCATTTTTTCTCCCAAATCGTTTTTAGGTCCTTGTATTTCTCAAGCTCAGAAATAATTATAGTGGTTCTATGTCGTTGTATATAATTTAATGCTGTTATACTAAATGTCTTGGGATCATATATCTTTTGTATATGTTCATATATTTTTTGTGTATTTTCCCTCAATTTGTTGCGCGAATTTTTTTGTTATGAATTTTATCGCCACGCGGGGTCTTTGATCATTATTGACCCAAGACAAGGTATGTTATTTTTTTTTTTATATTTTATCCGGCACTAATTTTTCGGAGATTTAAAAATTTTTTTTTTATTTTTACCATAGATTGTCACTTTTTTTAATTTTTGTTTTAAACCAATATCTGTTTTCGGTTAATGGTATTTTTTTTTTGTTTTTTTTTTTTATGAAGTTTGGACACCATGGGGTCGAGTGATCGCGGTGATGTATTCGCGCGGGAGAACGTTTACATTGGTTTATTATATTTATATATAGTTGAGATTGGTAGATAGACGAAACGACGATGGGATAGTGTCTTGCAAAGTAACCTTGTTTACTTAAACTTTCAAACCCTTTCAATTTGTCAAGGACAGTAATTTCTTCGACCGATTTCTTACATTTAATTAGTTGCGTTATTAATGATTTATATTTTTGTAAAGAATCATTAGCGTATTACTATAATTGTGATCTTCTATTTAAGGACCCTTTATTTCCTTACCGCCTTTATGAAATTAGAGGAACTAAAATACAATTTTATTTAAAAAAATCCACTATTTCACCGATTTATGAAGCATAGCGTTTTATCGAACTTCACCTAAATTTGGGTCGGTAGTAAATATAAATGCGCTATTTTCGCGATTTTGAACAGCGCCTAAAAGAAGATGTTAGAAATCAAAATTGTCACAGAAAACATGGTCGAGAATGAACACCATAGTCACCCAAAATTTTTATATTCAAAAAAATGCAACACATTTTGAAAGGTATTTACAGTAAAATAAATTTAAGTCATTATGAAGGATTTCATCTTAAACCATTCTGATCCTTGCAAACGCTTTGAGTTCAGTTATCTCGAACTTTGTTATCATCATTGAATTCAAATCTGAATTTTACATTTCTATCACCGTAATTTGCTAGGAAAAATGTTATTAGCGAATAGTGTACGCGTAAACTTCAAAGTTCGCCAGTCTAATTTTGTCTAAAAAATCTTGGATCGAAGTCTGTACCTCGGCGATTGATCCTTATCATTTTTTTCTAATTCGTCTTTAACTTGTATTCGCCCGCTTTTCGTGTCAACAGGTTAACATATAGCTCGTAATACTGCCTGCGGCTGGTGCCCTCTTTTGCTCATTTAGTGTGTATTTTGATTTAATATCAGATAACCCGTCATTTCAATGAGTTGGATCGATAGAACCCGAGGAACTTTAAAAGCGGTTAGTATACACAATTCTGTGAAGTCACGTGATATGATATTTGGCAGGTAAGTATTTTACATTCGGCATCAAATTATTTCTGAAGCATATTTGTTGGGGTCACATTTGTGTGATATGACCCAAAAGGTTAAAATAATGAAAGGAAATTTGATTTGACTTACATGTATATAAAAATATTATATTTATTTATGTTTAAATGTCATTTGTTTGATGTTGGACTATATTTATTTTTCGATAGAAATACTAATTTATTTTCTATTTTGACCCAATATGATGTTAAAAAATAATTTATGTTTTTTGTGATTAAACGGAATTATTATCTTCATATTTTTCTCTCTTGCGTCTGAAGTTTCTCTCCATATATTAATTTATAAATAATTTTTATGAGAGGTCAGCCGCAGAATTGGTTTTTTTGATAACATTATTGGGAAAAACGGACCATTTGGGGATGTAATTACATTTCGTTTTTAGTTTCTTAGAAAAGGTTCCTCTATTTCTTTTCTTGTTTTGAATTATAGTTATGAATAATCCTATTTCACCAACTTTTCGAATTTTAATACATGCGTTATTAGGATAAATGTTTGGGTGTTATTATTTTTTTATTTCCTTCTTAAAAATACCTTTTGTGGTGCATCACCCCAGTTTTTTGGCAGGGCTTATTTTCGATATGTTTCCGTTGTGTGTTATCTATAATTATCTAGAGAAAATAAAAGCGGGGAGTGCAACTTAGTAAAATTAGAGTCAACGACATGACCTTGCATCCCTGACAAGAGACACTTCTGTAAGCACTGAACAAAAACTTTCCCTTAAAAAACTTTAATTTATATTAGTCTTAGCCGGGGACCCGTAGCTTGGACCTCCATTTTTGAAAAATACGCAATCTTCAACACCCCTTTTCCGGTATCTAGTGATCGATATCCCGCAATTCCCCCCCCACCCATAACCTTTAAAATTTCAAAAATGACCCAACTGCGCCCCCCGAGCAAATTATCCAGTGGGGTGTGTTTTTTAGTTTTTTCTCTCTCCCCAAGTCCATTTTCATTCGATATTTTGTTTTTTTTGTGTTTTTGGTAAATAATTCTATATAGCAGCTCTAATAATTGACTGCGTGGGTCATGCAAATTATAATTTCAACTACATTGTCTTTCCTTTAATTTCCGCGGCACTTTTTATATGTCCGGGGTTAAGGGTGGGAAAGGCGCCTTTTTGCATTTTTGAGCTTTGAGGCGATTGTGACCGAGAATAAAACAAGATGAGCCAATTAACAAAAAAAAAATATTGATGTTCAACCAATTGAAGTCAAATTGAGGAATAAATTTTATTTTCCGGTTATTATTTAGACTAGAGAAGCCCGAATAATTTGAAAACGCATCAATCTATTCCTCTGGTTTTTCATTGTTTAATAGTGATACTAAGTATGCAATGATTTTTGACTTATAAAAAACGTCCCCTCCAAAATTTTGAAATTCCCTAGAATCGCACTCGAGCGCAATTTACCGTTTTTTTAGCCATTTTCAAAATCTATCTCCTCTCATTTTTCCAACTTTTATCTTCGTTCTATATTTTAACTTGTGTATTTTTCATTGAGCGTGGTTGTTTATTTTTACTTTTCAACATATATTCTATGTTTAATTCGCTTTTTTGTATTATACAATAATTTTATTTGTTTCTGTTTCTGTTCTTTTATCCTTTTTGTTGTAATCTGGTTTATTCGCATTTTGGTGCCCCCTTTCATTGTGATTTCCCAATAAAGTGTTTCAATTCACTCAAAGTCTTATATTTAGGACTTCGTCTGAGTTTGGAACCGTCAGCTGGCGACGCGACTTATGGGTTTATGAGTGTATATTCTTTTCTCTCTTTTCGTATATCCCATGAAGAAGAGTATTCAGGGTTGCATTTGTTAGCCACCTACGTTTTTCTTCGTGTCGTGACGAATAAATTTTCCATGGACAAATTTATCATTGACCAATAATCTGAAATTGAATTTTTTCAAAATTAGGTAGTTTTTTTGTGTTTTCAAGAAGTGAGCTCCGGCCTGTGACAGAACGGTTAAGAGATTATCGGAAACGGGTTTTTTGTATTCCGGTTGGAGGCAACAAATTTTATTGCGACGGCCGACTCTCTTTTTATTCGTTATTTTTTTCCCTCTCGGAGTCAGTGGTTAACGCGCGGTGTGATCTTATCTCTCGGTTATAATGTCTCTACCGGTATTTATTCCAGTTATTAGAGAATGTTACTTGATTTGTTTTTTACTTTTTTGAATATTAAAAAAAAACACATTTCTTTGTTTTTCTGTTTAGGGGGAGTAAGTTTTTGGGGAGGACAAATGTTGTTTATCCTATGGTGGTTTTATATAATATTGATTGGTCATTCTCTTTACCCTACCCCAACAAAAAAAAATGCGTTCCGGGATAGTCCACTTAGGTCGTTTGTTTTGTGGCGCCACTCTGGGATGGTATAATTCGAACAGTTAGGAAAAAGGAACTAGACCATATAACATTCATTTAGCTCTCTCGTGTATCTTTAATGGTTTCTTGATCTCTCGTGATATCTCTTTGTATATTATATAAATAAGAGTGCGGGTAGAGGGAGAGAGGTTTTTGTTGTGCTTCTAGAGTTCATTCTCTTTTTTATTCTGTGCTCATATCAGTCTATATTTTCGATTATTTTTGCTCTCCTATATATATATGATTTTCTATTTTTAATTTGATATTAATTTGTTTAGATTTTTTTTGCGATTTTGTTTGGTTTTTTATTACCCGGTCGCCATTACTTCTCTTTTTTTGGCTGGTAATGACCGGAAAAAAAGAGAAATTTCCTACCACTACAAATTCGGTTAAGTCAGATGCAAAAAAGCGGTTTCTCGCTATCTAGTCTGGTTCTCTCGAACAGATCCTTAGCGTGGCCACCTAAAAAGCCCCTTCCCCCCCGTTTTGTTTTTTTTTTCTTTTTTTTTCAGGCGAGGGGGTCAGTTTAAAAAAAACTGGCCTTAAGAAATTTAAGCAAACTATCACGCTGATGCATGGGTGCACTACACTGTGAGGTGCTTTAAAATGTCGAACGATAATTTCCATGTTTTATAAATAAATCACGAAATTAGGTCGGGGCGGGGATACTTAGATTTCAAAATGGATAGAAAAAAAACGTTCGTTTCACATTTAAAGATTTTTATTTTTTTATCACCCCACCACTTTGTCCCCATGTCATTTTAACGGTCCCCAATCCAGACCACCCTCATTATTTTTTTTTTACCGGATGTCCGTTTATGCGGAAATTGAACAGTTAAACATTTGAACGTCTGGTTCGGAACACATTAATCCTTTGAAGCCGAATTTTCAGGCATTAGTACAACTTTTCGTGTCCAAAACTTTTTTCGATTTTTTTTGAAATTAACACCCCTGAATGTTTTTTGTTTAACCGAACCTATAATTTCACCTCTTTTAGACGTGGCAAGAAATTTGTGATGGGGACCAATTTGGTATGTCTCAAGATTTTTCTTTTGAAGAGCTGCCACCCCCGGTAAGAAATATTTTAATATACCGCAGTGCGTTCTGACGCACAAGATGACACACGACTTTTATTTGACTTCTTGGAGGAGTAAATTACAAGAATTAAATTCGATCAAGGTTTAAAAAATCCAAAAAAATTGGTATGACTTTAACTTATGGGCTGTTCGGATGAGAATCTGGCTTGGGCATTTTTTGTACCGTTAAAAATGGGCATGGGGCAAAAAGTGGGGGCGTGAGCCTCAAAAAAAATCGACCTTTAGGTAGGGCGTGGTATTTCTTGGTCTGACCGTACTTAAATTTCGTCTTAGCTGCGATTATTTAGAAAAGCACGACAGTCGCCGCGAATGAATTTCAGGATTGGAACTCTGAAAATCACTGCGTCCTAATTTTTGGAAAAAATGCAACTCTTTGAGATTTTAGAAATGGCAAATCATGAGATATTTTTCTTACCACTGTTCGCTGTTTGCAAAACAAATTCAGACCAACTTAAAGGTCAGAATAAATAAGGCATTACATAAATATGTAACATTAATAAATGTAACACCTAAAAATTTCTTTAAAGAGTTGAAGTTTACTCCGTTGAGCTTTTCACAAGGCGGCGAATCAACTTGCTCTCATTTCAATAAATATGACTTTTATGGGGATCATTGCTCCGCCCAAATACTTCGAGGGGCGCGCGTTGTCACTCACATTTAGCGAAAATTACTTGGCGAAAGTTTTGATTGAAAGTTTTCCTATTTCTGTGCATTCTGTAATGGTAATAAACGGAAACTATCCAAAGATTATAGATTTGCGAAATGTAAGTATTTATCTCGAAAAACACAATTATGGGGTAAATTTCAATTTACCTAGTACATTCATTACGAGTGATAGTATATCCCATATTTTTTGAGAAATTACCTCTAATCGCATAACTGCCACTGTTTTTTCCAGCTTTTAGACGCTTGTGCAACAGAGAGTCCCATTTTAATTATTTCTTAATGCGGAGATTTTCCAGGAGTCACTGATTTGTAGTTGTTCTACTCATGTTTTTCTGTACTATCACGATGTAAATAACAATTTATAGTCTTGCATTTTGTAGCACTATATTTATTTGTTCTTTTTAATAAGCTTAAATTAATAGAGCAACGATTCTAGGAACAACTATTCTCTTGTATTCTGTTTGTGTCCAACATTTTCGTTTTATTTTTAACTTTTTAAAGCGGTCTCCTTATTAGTTACGTTGGTGTCTTTGTCTATTTGTTTTTCTACTGGGTTTATAAAAACCAATATTTTATATTAATTTGGCTTGATAAAAAAATACTATCTTAATCTCCTATCATCTTTTTTAATAGGTTCTTCATACTAGGCACAAATTAATAAAATTTAATATAAATAAAAATTGGTTCTATCAACTAATTGATTTTATTTTTTTTCTGAGGGGTAGTTACCGAAAGTTGTTTAAAATTTACTAGTTTTTCTTCGAAAATTGTATCCGGTAACAATGCGTCGGATTCGGCATTACCAAATTTTTTTAAGTTGCAATATGCAACCAGAGTGATATTTTGCTCTGTTTTTACTATATAAAATTCAATCCGACGATCGTTGAAAACCGGTTGAGTGTAAATAAATTGTGGACTAAAAAAAGGATGGTAGTACAATTTGATCTCTAGGCCCCCTCCCGCCTCACCGATATATTAAAAATATAATCAGAATAGGATTTTTTGCTCAGCTCAAAAACCTGAAGACCATATTTTCAAGTCAGCACCGAATGTGCCGTTGACCAACTTTGATAAACGGTTTGTTGATTTTTTTTACTTGCGAATAAATTTGGCTTAAGGAGATCACGCCAATAAAAATGTAACTTGTCGGAGATTTATGTGTGTGATTTTGTATACTTTCCGTCCGCGCTCGGTTGGAATTATGTGTCTTTGGTTTGTTCTATCAAAATAACTCCGACCTTGTGTCCCATTTTATTTATTGTGGGAATTGTTCCTTACTCAGCGGATGTGTCTGTTTCGCTTTTAGCGCTAGATCAAATTAAATATCTTTCCCCCGCTCTGAAAACTTCTTTTTTAATTAAAATTTTTAACCGCTCACTTTTTCGAATAAGGAAGCTTTTTTTTCTCCAATGTTGCTCTTTTTTTTTAAAGGCCAATAACATAAATGAAATCTTACATGTCGTCATATGTATGAGAAATTATAGAGAATAACTACTAAGATTATTTCTCTTTTCACTTCTACTCCTTTAGCGGAATTTTATATCTTATATTCTAATATATCTTTTGCTTTTGGAATGCGTCATGTGTTTTGGCTGACTGTACTGACGTGGCTTGAATACAAAACTTGCCATATTCAGTTATTCTAAGATTATTATGATTGAGATAAACATTGAAAGAATTTTTTTTCTTCCTTAGTTTTTGGTAAATCCATCGCCATAGGACAAATAATAGATTCGTTGAAATTGAGAAAATACAGACATACCACTTCTCCTACCCCCAGCCCCTAGTGGTACCATTTTACCCACGGTTTGACATACATGATATACCAAATTCCTGGACTCCTGCCGCAGAATGTTAGTTGGTGTTTGATAAAAAGGTAAATGGATTGTCACCTTAATTTTTAGGTTTCTCTAGATTTATATATCATAATGATTTTCAGTAAATCGTTAAATTCTTGACATTTTTTTTTACACATTTGTGATAGGGTTTGCTACAAAAAGTGAGCCTTGAATAATACAGTTGTACTTTTTTTCTTCTCTTTGCCTTTCTTAATACCGTGTACCTGAACCCTGCCTTTGCTACTGTTTGATAACAAATATTCTTTTGTAGTTTTTCCCCTTTTTTTTATTTTCAGCCCCTCTCAGGGGGTTTCAGGTGTTCGACATTGAGAGGTCGTGCAAGAGAAATATGGTACATACTGGAGGAAAACTATTGTTTTAAATTAGTAAGAAAAATTTCCATACTGTGGTTCTGTTCTCAATTCAAATTCCGGTGTTTGGTTCCGCTTAGACTTCCGTTTTGTTCAGCTGTTAAAATTCACTTCGACGGATTTTTCAGGAAAACTGCGTGGTTTTGCGGTTTTTGTCCGGCGGAGGCGTTGAATATGGAATGATAATGGGCTATGATATTTTGAAAGGTCTATGCCTGCACTCAGACATACTCATCTATCTTCCAAGAATTTTTATAATTTTTTTGGAAAAAAAAATTGTGAAAAAAATGTATTTTCAATCCCCTGAGTTTCATTAAATGGCTTAACTCGTACAACGCAGAACACATTCCACAATTTACCTACTACTATTACTCCTTCAAAAATGCTTACAAATTTATTTGGAACTTAATATCTAGTTACAGGGGGGTGCGTGCGGGTTTAGTTAATTCACGCAAAAACCACGTAAGCCTCCGCAAAACGTTACATTAAAATAATTTATTCGTTCCTGGCGTGCGGTATAGTTACAGGGCAAAGGATGGGGCCTTTTTTTTCAACGTTCCTCGGGTCGCGAAATGAGAATACACTTTTTTTAAACTATGGTGTCTGTTTTTATCTTCTTATGATTGGGGAAGTGTCATTAGCTATTGCAAATGAGTGGTCTGTGGACAAAACATGGTTTTCCATATCGCGCAGCAATGTCGGAACTAGGCCTTGAAAATGGAGCCTAGGTATCAGATACAAATAATTTAGTTAGTTCATGGTTTTCTGAAAAACCTTGGCGTTTTGATTGGAGTGACGTGTTGTAGGAAATATTTTTTATCATTAATTTTTTTGCATTGTTTCCTTAGCGATGGTTTCAGAGCCGCATTTTTCGCGCAACTAAATCTTTTGTTTTTTTCTCGATATTTCTTTTTATTTTAAGTGGGTTATTACTTCTTTTTCTCGTTGCTTTTGTAATTTATTCCTTGTAAATTTTGGAATTGGCCCCCCCAACAATAAATAATATCGGAAAGTAAAAAAATAGACAATAGGAAAAATGATGTTTTGGGTAGTTTTTTAGAAGGTCTAAGTATCGGCCAGCGGCGCCATAATCTCAAAGTTCTCGTTATATATTTATTTATAATCTCTATCTCTCTGACCTGTGTCCTCAGAAATCAAGGTAAGCATATATTTTTTTTGTTCTATAGTATTTTAGGGTCCTCATGAATAATTATTTTAAATCTGACGGGAAAATTTTAATCTTTTATTTTGTTCTGTTATTTGGTAGGTGTGTTCTTTATCTTCCAGAATAAAAGAGAATTTCACGATTTGCTACGCGGAAAGTTGCCAGCATTAAAGATTATTTCATATGCCCTCGCTTATTTTCTTTATATTATCATATAATAAATTTGATAAATTAGGAAAATGAAAAGAATGGTTTATCAAAAAAAAAAATTGTCATATTGAGCTTATACCTATTATAATTATGATTCTTATTTATTGGCTTGAATATCTCTGGTGTTTCTTAATAAATTTTTTATAATTTATCTCGATTATCCACGACCAGGGGGAAAAAGTCCAGGACTAATGGACTTATCAGTCCTTATTTTTTTCTATAGGGTGGATGATCTCTGAGTTCACTTGGGGCTGTGTGTTTGAGCTATTTCTCTCCCGTCGAACTGGTTCACGCTTGTTTTTTACTGTAATCCTTCTCTGGGGGTGAATTATTATTTATTATCTCCTCTCAATATCCGAGGAGAGTTTCGCGGCCGTTTGTAGGTTTTGGAAGGTGGGTCTCCGTTTTTACAGAAAGGCGGTTTTGGTATTTAAATGCTCATATTTTATAACGGGTTTTTTGGAGAATAGACCACGAGCGACTCAAAAACAAACTTTAATTGATCTATTGTTTTATTTACGAATATATTGTCGAGTTCAAACTCAACTCATGCAGTGGCCAATTCGCTAAAAGCTGCCTTTTGATATATATATTTTACAATATCTCCTAGACCATTTTATATTTTTGCAGCACGCGCTATTCTGTTCACTTCTGACAAATGTACTTTTTTATTTATGCGCTTTTTTGGTGGACGAGAAGTAAGCATTTTTCTCGCAGAGCCGTGTGTTTATGTTTATAACTTTTTTTTTTTTCATTTGTTTAAAATGATCTTTCAAATAAAAAGACAAATGCTTTAAATATAAAAATATGTTTGCTTTTCTCAGAACACTATGCACTCACAAAGTAGAAAACAAAAAAAATATTTTTCAAATCCAAAATCAAAGCAATTTTTAAAGATAACTACACATTCGATATTAACATTTGAATTATTTATGAGATGATTAGGCTTGATTCTGTAATCTGGCGTTTTTAAAATTTCAAATTTTATTTTATTTTGGAAGATAAAAAAATTATCTCACGAACCGTAATTAAATTTTGAAATTTTCCTCGGTCAGATGTAAGATAATTTTCTGAGGATCATTTGGCAAACAAAAATTCTACGATCCGATGAAAACTCAGGGAGGAGATGGGATTTTAGTTTGACGGACTTTGAAGGCGCCGCCTGGCCGAACTTGACTTTAAAAATAAAAAATAATATTTCCATTGTCATTTTTTTAACCGAATTAGTTAGGTCTCAAATTTTAAGAAAATTCTGAAAACCGAACTGTACCCCCTTAAGGACAAACGAGGTTATCAAAAACCATAATAATGTATCGAATATTTTTATATTATATTTCTTGGGTATTTTAAGCTCTAAACATATAATAAAGTTTCGTGAAGGCACCATTTTGGTGCCACCATAGCTGTTTAAACGGCTTAATGTTGACCAATGATTTAACAATATTCATTTAAGGGGGTTCTATAGGCCAGCCAGACTTTTCGAGGCTCATAACTTTTTATTGCTACATAATAATACAATAAAAAAACTCTGGGATGATAGTTCATAATCTCGTGAATAACTTTTGCAAAAAACTTTCAAGATCGAATTTACAAC
>SCLH01002301.1:227069-261565 GCA_004367855.1 Oikopleura vanhoeffeni
AAGACATTTAAAACATCGACTAAAATGCAGTTTACTCCGAGAACTCCTATTTAATCTCAATGAATCATTATTCTGGCCCTGTAGCCAAATACCTCGGTACATTATATGATTCATTTATAGCTTTAAAAAGCTACCTTTTTAGCTTCAATTTCTCTGTCCAGCAGATACAGCATGTCCAACATTTATTGCCTCATTTTCTTACTTTTTTTGCAAAGGAGCCAAACCATTAAGGGGTACAGTTCGGTTTCAGAATTTTTCTTCAAAATTTGGGGACCTTAACTAATTCGAAAGTAAAAAGATGACAATGGAAATTAGTTTTAATTTTTAAAAGTCAAGTTTCGCAGGCGGCGCCGTTCAAAGTCGCTCAATACTAAAACAACAATCTGTCCTCCCTGAGTTGATTCATCGGATTCGTAGAATTTTTGTCGCAAAACCCTCGCATCGCTCAGAAATTATCTTAAACTCTGACCGAGGAAATTCAAAATTTAATCTCTGGTTTCGGTGAGATAATTTTTTATCTTATCCAAATAAAAACAAAGATTCAAATTCATTATTAAAATTGGAATCAAAAGTGCCGATCCATCTCGCATAACGTGGCATCTGTAAAAATTGAAATTGGATGGGCTGTCTATTAAAAAATTGTTTTTGAGCTTGTTCTTAACATGGATTCTAAATATTTGCTGAAAATTGGAAGTTTCAAAAAATAAAATTTGCATCTCATTATCCAGGAAAGGTAAAAAACTCAGTGTCTAATGAACTATCAGGTTCTTATTTCTATAGGGGATATCTCTGAGTTCACTTATCTGATCTGTTTGAAGCTATCATCTCCCTCGAACTTCACGCCTGAATCCCTTTTGAAATTTTCGTAAATTTACCAAACCGAGATTTCGCCGTTTTTTATATCCTTTGGCTTTCTTTAAAAAAACATGAAAATACTCAATTTATAAGGGATTTTTTATGAAGAGCGACTCCAAAACATTTATTTCTGATCTTGATTAACGAAATATGTGAGTTCCAAACTCAACTTCAGCAGGCCAATATTCGTAAAAGACTGCTATTTGAAATTAAATAACAATCAGAAATTTTATTTTGCGCGGCGTTCGTACTTTGAAAAAACTTTTTGTTATGCGCGGAAGAGTAAAGCAGTTTCCCAAAATCGCTTAGTTATAACTTCTCAAGAGATGTCATCAAATTAAAAAGACAAATGCTTTTAAAAATATAAAATATGGTGTCGACCGTAATATAGGAGAAAAAAAAAAACAAAAAAAAATTTTCAATCCAAAATCAAAAGCAATTTTTAAAAATAACTACACATTCGATATCAACATTTGAATTATATGAGATGATCAGGCTTGATTCTTAATCTGGCGTTTTAAAATTTTGAAATTTTATTGTGGAATAAAAAATTATCTCACCGAACCGGAAATTAAATTTTAAAAATTTCCTCCGGTCAGATTTAGATAAGGTTTCTGAGGATCATTTGGCAAACAAAAATTCTTCGATTCCGATGAAAAACCAGGGAGGAGATTGTGATTTTAGTGTTTGACGGACTTTTGAAGGCGCGCTTGGCCGAACTTGGACTTTTAAAAATAAAAAATACTTATTTCCCATTGCCATTTTTTTACCCGGAATAGTTAGGTCTCAAATTTTAAAAAATTCTGAAACCGAACTGTACCCCTCTACCCAATCAAACATTTAAATTCACCAAAACGTAGTGTGCTTCCAGATTTAAATGGCTCATTGACCATCAGCGGTGTCAATCAGGTTTCTGCAAAAAATTAGAATATGAGCAAAATGAGACATTACAGTCCATGCGCTCTAACTGGAACACCATAAATTGTAAGGTTCGCCAATCTGAACCATTTGACAATTATTCTTTTGTTGGGAAAAAAGGTTGTCGAATTCTCGTTCTGACCAGCTCAAAAAGGCCCTTCGAAAGTGTGCCAGATTGGCGCAAATTTAAGTTTGTGGTGTTCCAGTTAGGGCAACATATACTGTAACTATATATTTTGTATTTGGTTTTTGCTATATAAAATAGTATTGTTACAATTTTCGAATTATATTCATCTCAGGTAATTTAGTGAGAAACAAATATTTTTAGGACATCGAACTTTTGCAAGGATTGGCATGTTTTTCAACATAAATCTAAATGTTCACAAAACTGCCATTTTTTCTACAATTTGAAAACTGGACTTCACAATTCTAGAAACCAACCTTGTTAATGTTTTCAACGAACATTTTTGAAGTTTTACATATCACACTACACAAACCTGACCTCAACAAACAAGTTAATCACACAAAAACAAACTTGATTTTTAGTTGTCAAATTAAAAAAAGTTTCAGCTATTACTTGAAAAACGGGCTGTTAATTTGGCAAATTTTTCTGAGAGCCCGTTTTGCCAAATTACTTTTTTTTTTGTGTAAACTTTTCGATCTGAAAAATATTTCTGTTTCTCACTCATTACCTGAAGATGAATAATCAATTCGAAACGTTGTAGAAATACTATTTTAATATAGCAAATTCCAAATATAATTTGTGCCTCAAAAACCCAAATACAATGTATTTTTGTGTTTTCCATTTTACGAAATAAATTATAATTGGTGCCGATTTGATAGTGTTTTAAAATTTGATGAAAAGCTCCTAAAAGTTCATCAAAAATATGATATTCTGAATATCTTAAACATAATTTTACCTAAAATATTTTACTCTGTGTCTTGACCAAGCGGTCACAAGTCAAAGTGAATAAACCTACGCATTTTTTTCTGAAAATACTTTAGTACAAAAAATCTTTAGTCTAAGCGGACAAAACAGGAATTTTGACCATAAAGATTTAGCGGACTAAATGGGATTTAGATTTCTGTCCGCTGGCCAAGACATACAGTAGTAATTCGTCTGAAATTTCCAAATATAAAGGTAAACTAATCGAAACTAGCAGAAAAAATGTGGTATTATTGGCTAAAACTAACCAAGGTTGTGTATTTTTCATATTTATTTTTGGCACTGAAAACGATGGGTAGGATGCGCATCCTAACGATGGGCCAATAAAATTAAAAGAAAAAAATGTGAAAAATACATAACCTCGGTTAGTTTTTTCCAATAATACCACATTTTTGACTAGTTTAGGTACAATACTCATCGTGGAAACCGTTCCGAGTCACGCGTAGGTTGAAGTTATTTAATCCAAAAGCGAGCTTTTGATAACCGCTCCCGACGATTAGTATTGTAATAATGATTTCAAAAAATTTTCAAAGATATGCAGCATATCATATGCTTTATCGCTAGATTTGTTGTTTTTCGCGCAAAAGTCTTAGTTTCTGATTAATTTCTAGAACACAAAACTTTTTTTTGACTAATTACTTGAATCAAAACATTTTGAATTCAACTGTTGAAAATAGAGATTTCAGTCAAAAATTTCTTGCGTGTAAATTTAGTAAATAAAATAATTTTTTTACATTTTTTAAGAAATGGATGACATCGAAGATTATCTGGATTGTTTAACGGGAGATTTAAAGGCTCAAGCCACATCCCTAGTCGATTCATTAAATAATGATAGACAACAAGCTCAAAAAGCCAGGCTCGAAGCCAGAATGGCCACCACTCAGATTAACCAACAAATACATTCTATTGCAGAAGCAAGGTGGAAAATGCTACCCATCGCTGTTCAAAGGTACTCAACATTATTTTGGGTTAATAGTAATTTATCCAAAAACGTGAGTTTTTTAGCTTTACTTATCTTCGAGATAAACGCTGAAAAAGATGGCCAAGATGATTTTTTAGAAAATTTTGTCTTTATATTCGAAAAATCTAAATTTCCGAGTTTTCGAGGAATAACTAGTCACCCATAATTTTTTTCTATAACAATTATTTTTAGATGCACTGAGGAAATTTGAAAATTTAGTGGTAGGCATTTATTCAGGTTCAATATCAGCACTTTCTCACTATATAAACAAAATTAAAAATGGACAATTTCTGAGATATTGAATCTAGAAACACTTCGCACAGAAAATCAGTCGCACATTGAAAGGACTTCCAATTCTACAGAATCACTTTAAAAACTCATTCTGCAGAATTTGTATGTGTTTGCATGCACCAGTGATGTCTTTTAACTTAAAGTAATAACCAAAATTTGAAACAGTACTGTACAACACATACAGTATGTGACATACTTAAAAGTCATGACACTTATGATTGGACAATTAAAGCGTCTCGTACTCAATCGTCCTGACAAAATACCAAAGGTCATGACAAAAATATCAACATAACGTGTTCCTCAAACGTCATGCCACTTTTCGATTTTTCTCATGACTAAGATTTTTAAAAAAATTAACTACTGTAGTCACTGCAAATCAGAATATCGAAGATTATCCTTTCTCTTGCTTTCTCACTCGGCGTCATAACTGTACTGTCAGAAAAGATTGTGGCCAACCAAATCACACGTCTTTCAACTTATTTCAAGAATTGTGTGATTTGATTGGTCAAGATCTTTTCTGACGTCACAGTTATGACGCGTGAGTCAAAAAGCGAAGAAAGGATTATCTTCGATAAAAGAATAAATTCTGCAATTAATGTTCAAGATAATTTTTGGAAAATGTACAGCCTGAGTTTTTTTTTAATTGTCACATTTTTTCTCCAGTCGGCTAGACAGCCAAAAGATAGTAAATTTTTGCTGTCTATCCGCCTGGAGAAAAAAATGTGACAATTCAAAAAAAAACTCAGGCTGTAATTTTTACATTTTAGGGAGCATGACACTCTTGCTATGGATATCGCCGAATTACAGTGGCATTTGAAGCAAGAAAAAGTAGAGTTGAGAAAAGCTCAAAATAAACTCGACTATGCCAAAACTATCAATCGACGGGTAAAGGCTGATATTGATTTCAATAAAGAACATTCGCCTTTGGTTGAAGAAAAATTGAGACTAGAACAAGCAGCCATTCATGAAATCAAAGATATTCAAAAGCAACAGGTAATTTTTAATACAAATATTTTGACTTTTGAAAATTATTTTTTTGGGGACTAATTATCGAATAATATGCACTCAGAATGCTGAAAACCATCTTTTTCAATTATTCCTAAAATCTTGTCTACAAAAAAAATTTAAAGCAGAAATATTTTATAACTTTCAAAAATCTTGGTTATCAATTATAGCTGGGATGCTAGCGGATGAAGCGGGTAAATTTATATTTTTCACTGGATATCAGCGAAAAAAAATTATCTTGGGGAGAACTCAAAAGAGAAAATAAATAAAAACTCGGTCGAAAAAATCGGGCAACTAGAATGATTTTTTGAGCATTCATTCTATAGCACTAACTTCGTTAGTTTAGAATTTTTGAAAAAATGGGACATCTGCGGAAATTAATTCGGCTTTAGCTAGTTAACTTGTTTTTTTAGGGTAACCCACCATGTCCAGCGACAACCGTAGTACTGTAGGTATAGAGAAACGGTTTTTAGGGACTTTTACAATAATTAAAAAAAAAAGAATATTGTTAATCTTACAGAAAATTTAATCACAGGATCATTATAGATATAATTACTATTGAAAAAAATTACGAAATTGTTATTTACAAAAACAGGCGTTTTTTCCATTTTCGGTAAGTTAGAAAATTTGACTGCTGCGGAAAAATTAGAGGTCAATGAAGAAGCAACCACTTTTATTTATTTTCATGGCTTTTATTTCAAAAAAGCACATATATATGATACAGAAAAATGGTAAAATTTTTCAAGTGATACATATTATTCTTGATCAGAGCCTTCGTCAGCGGACATAAGCATCATTTCGTGATTGTGTGCATGAACTCCTTCGATTTCATCCAAGCTATACTCGAAAGTATCCTTTCCCTCTTTAAACTCTCCTCTCGATTTTGTGAGATTTCGTTTACATTCTGCATTAGGACAAGCGCCGCTCGCTTTTTTCAAATCATTGAATTCTTTCATAATTCTTTTAATTTCATTTTTCGGTTCTTTCGTAGAATTTCTTATTTTTTCGAGATAATCATCCATTTCATCTGGATTCATCAAAGTATCGAGATACTCGGCTAAATATATAATTAGAAAACTAAAAATTTGAGGATGCCCATTCTGAATATTTTTTTGCCAAAAATTAGAGATATAAAAATGCGATTCAAAATCGAATTTTTTGAGAGCGTTTAACCCATAAGAACATATACATGCGGCTATATATGTACATATCGAAGTATATCTGTATATATTGAAGAAAATTATTGTGTCTTTTATTATCGGTCCAAAACCGATAATTTTTAGTGTCCTAAAATTTGAGTCCTAAATTTTCGGGAAACTAGAAATATAAAAAACGGCTAGGCACCGCTAGCGACCCAAAATATAAAAATGGCAGGGTCCAAGAACATATATTGCTGATTTTTTTGGGAAAATTAACAAACGCAGCAAATTTCTGCAAAATTCTAGAATGAAATTACCTCCGAAAATTTTTCTTTGGTCCGAGTCTATTCTACATCTCAGTTTGGTTGTGACATCTTTGAAGTTTTCAACCTCTCCCAGATAAAATTCGGAAAGCGAAACTGCGATATCCGAAGCCTCCTTCAAAAGTTCAAGTTGTTTATCACATGCAGATTTATTGCCACAAACTTTTGGTTGTTGTTTTCTGGTAGTTTTTTTGGCGACTTTTCCACTGCTTAAATTTCGTGTAGAGCTCATTTTTTATTTTAGATTTTCTGAATCAGAAAATCAGAGTTTTTGTTAATAATTTTAAAGTCTAGAGATTTTATACTCTTTTTGGACTCATCGACGCCATCTAGCGAGCGGAATGGGCAAAAGTGAGCGACACCTACGCAAACAATTGAGGGCATTCTCATCACATCTAGAGCCAGGTGGTACCAATCATAATCGGATGTTTTCCTGATTCCAAAAAATCCGCCAGCTTTGTCATAATTTAGCTATTCTAAGTTTCTTGGCATTTCTCTATAATATTGATCAATTCGAGAATATGATATTTCGTTTGGAGATAATAAACCTGAAACGTAACTACAAAAAACTGTAAAAGCAAAAACAATTTGAAAGATACAGCACGTTTTCAAATGTCTTGACAAAATTCTTATTCAAACGTCCTGACACTTGTCGATTTTGAAGAAAAGTATACGGAAACAAATGCTTGGTACAAAAATAATAATGTAAAATGATTTTATTATGAAAAAAATAGCCATGTTCAGAATAAGAATTATTTACGACGATAATATCGTTCAAATTTCAATGGAGAATTCTTAAACACCAACATTTTTAATATTTGGCATACTGTATGCTGCATACAACAACTTCCGGTTTTAGGGATAAATAATGACTCATCATCGAAGAATTAAATTTTGTCATGATGAAAAATCTTTTAAGAAAACTTAATTTTTGAAATTTTGTTTTTCAGTCATTAGTAATGACTCATTACCCATTTAGTCATTTGAAAATCTCAAATTTGAAAAAAATTTGGAAAATTTAAAAAAAAAATTGGCCTGAGCTTTTTTAGTTTCCAGTTGAATGCAAAAACCGTTTTGTGATATCTCATACGGTTCGTCTGTGGTGACTCAGTCAAATCTGTCGCTCCTAAAAAAAACTACCTTAGCTTTTTAGTTCAAATTATAATAAAAATGCCGAGAAAAACACGAATATTTCATCGGTTAAAAATAAGTTATCCTTAGTACCGCGGTATACCGTGCAGTTGATGTAAATGGCATTTAAAAAGAGATGGTCCGCCTTTTTTAATGATAAATAATACCTTTATCATTTTTTTGTACATTTTGTATCATAAAAACTAAAAATCTGTTGAGCTTTCGATTTATTCGATCATTTCCGAAACAAGATAAATAATACCATCTACCGATTTCCCCAAAATTGTTAATTTGATTTGACATCCGGTTCGCCGGATATAAACCGAAACGTAATTTTTGGCAGGTTCCAATCGTGGTGGGCCCAAGTTTTTTTTCTAAAAATCAGCTGGAAACTTTAATTTTTCATATTTGTTTATTCTAATATCACGATTGTCGATACGTTTACGAGTTACGATTTTGTTTTCAAATTTTATACTGAAAATGCCTATATAATAGATATCCGGTTACCAGTAAACCGACGCCATCAAGCGAGCGGAATGGGCAAACGTGACCGACACCTACGCAAATAAATGAGGGCATTCTCATCACACCTAGAGCCAGGTGATCCTAATCAAAATCGGATGCTTTCTTGATTCCAAAAATTTCGCCGCTTTTGTCATAATCAAGCTAATTTTTAGCGCCCTTAGTTTTTAAAGATAATTTAACCTGAAAACGACGCAAAATTGCATCCAATTTAAAATTTATCATTTTAGAAAATTTAGTAATTTTGCATATGTTTAACCAAAAGTTATCTGTTTTGTATGGCTTTGAGCGGAAAACTAAGCCAAATTCTCCCTCCTTCTGTCTTTCTGATTGGATCAGAGAGCGGGTCCTGTCAAAGCCATACAAAACAGATAACTCAATCAGTAGGGAAAATGGAGATAGAAATTTGGTCAAAGATGATCGTTTCGATAACTCGGCCTACGTCTCTGATTGGTCTATTTGAATAAAAAACTTGAAATTTTGTGAGGTTTTCTTGCAATTTTGAAGAATTGAGACCCCTTGTATATTTTTTTCATTCATAACTTGTAAAATTTTAGGATCATAAACTCGAGCAAACAAAATCAAAATTAGAACAAGCTGAAAAGGAATTCCGAGCAAAAAGTGAGACATTACTAGCAGAAAGACAAACTCATTTAAAAAAACGAGACGCCGTTATGAACACCCTCGATGTCCTAAAACTAGACCTTGCGAGTAAAGAAACAGATAAAAGAAATTACATTGAAAAAACGGAAAGTGCAAAAATACGAATAAAATCGCAAGAAGAAGAAATTTTAAATCTNGACTCATGAATAAGGACTTCCAATTCTTACAGAATCACTTTAAAAAAACCATTCTGCAGAATTTGTATTGTGTTTGCATTCATCATGGATGCTGTTAACTTAAAAGTTAATAACCAAAATTTGAAAACAGTACTGTACAACACATACAGTATGTGAACATACTTAAAAGTCATGACATTATGATTGGACAATTAAGCGTCTCGTACTCAATCGTCCTGACAAAATACCAAAGGTCATGACAAAATAATCAACATAACGGTGTTCCTTAAACGTCACACTTTTCCGATATTTCTCTGACTAAGATTTAAAAAAATTATACTTGTAGTCATCTGCAATATCAGAAATCGAAGATTATCCTTTCTCTTGCTTCTCACTGCGGCGTCATAACGTGTCGTCAGAAAAGATTGTGGCCAAGCCAAATCACACGTTCTTTCAACTTATTTCAAGAATTGTGGATTTGATTGGTCAAGATCTTTCTGACGTCACAGTTATGACGCGTGAGTCAAAAGCGAAGAAGGATTATCTTCGATAAAAGAATAAATTCTGCAATTAATGTTCAAGATAATTTTTGGAAAATGTACAGCCTGAGTTTTTTTTAATTGTCAATTTTTTCTCCAGTCGTAGACAGCCAAAAGATAGTAAATTTTTGCTGTCTATCCGCCTGGAGAAAAAAAAATGTGACAATTCAAAAAAAAAACTCAGGCTGTAATTTTTTTCATTTAGGAGCATGACACTCTTGCTATGGATATCGCCGAATTATCAGTGGCATTTGAAGCAAGAAAAAGTAGAGTTGAGAAAAGCTCAAAATAAACTCGACTTGCCAAAACTATCAATGCGGGTAAGCTGATATTGGATTTCAATATAAAGAACATTCGCCTTTGGTTTGAAGAAAATTGAGACTAAGCAAGCAGCCATTCATGAAATCAAAGATATCCAAAAGCAACAGGTAATTTTAATACAAATATTTGACTTTTGAAAATTATTTTTTTGGGGACTAATTATCGAATAATATGCATCCAGAATGCTGAAAACCATCTTTGTCATTATTCCTAAAATCTTGTCTACAAAACCATTTATTCAAAACATTTTAAGGCAGAATATATTTTATACACTATCAAAATCTTGGTTATCAATTATAGCTGGGATGCTCAGCGGGTAAAGTTTTGACTAAGTTATTCACTCTGGATATCTTGGGGAGAACATCAAAAGACGTTACCGTAATAAAACTCGTTGATAAAATCGGGTGCAACTAGAATGATTTTTTGAGCCTCATTCTATAGATTAACTTCGTCAGTTTAGAATTTTTGAAAAAATATGGGACATCTACGTGAATGTATTTCAGGACTTTTACAAATTATTAAAAAAAAGAATATTGTTAATCTTACAGAAAATTTAATCACAGGACATTTATGGATATAATTATTATTGAAAAAAATTACGAAATTGTTTGATGTAAATAATTAAAAGCCCAGAGAAAACAAATCCATTTTTCGGTAAGTTAGAAAATTGACTGCTGCGGAACAATTAGAGGTCAATGAAGAAGCAACCATCTTTATTTATTTTTCATGGCTTTTATTCAAAAGAGCACAGATAATGATACAGAAAAATGCTATAATTTTTCAAGAGATACATATCACATTTATTCTTGATCAGAGCCTTCGTCGGCGGACATACAGATCATTTCGTGATTGTGTGCATGAAACTCCCTCGATTTCATCCAAGCTATACTCGAAAGTATCCTTTCCCTCTTTAAACCTCCCTCGATTTGTGAGATTTCGTTTACATTCTGCACTTAGACAAGCGCCGCTCGCTTTTTTCAAATCATTGAATTCTTTCATAATTTTTTTAATTTCATTTTTCGTTCTTTCGTAGAATTTCTTATTTTTCGAGATAATCATCCATTCATCTGGATTGCATACAAAGTATCGAGATACTCGGCTAAATTATAATTAGAAAACTAAAATTTGAGGATGCCATTCTGAATATTTTTTTGCCAAAATTAGAGATATAAAAATGCGATTCAAAATCGAATTTTTTTGAGAGCGTTTAACCCATAAGAACAATACAATGCGGCTATATAGTGTACATATCGAAGTATAATCTGTAATATCGAAGAAAATTATTGTGTCTTTATATCGGTCTCAAAACCGATTTTTAGTGTCCTAAATTTTCGGATAACTAGAAATATAAAAACTCGGCTAGGCACCGCTAGCAGACCCAAAATATAAAAATGGCAGGGTCCAAGAACATATATTGCTGCTTTTTTGGGAAAATTAACAAACGCAAGCAAATTTCTTGCAAAATTGCTAGAATGAATTACTCCGAAAATTTTTCTTTGTCCGAGTCTATTCTAATCTCAGTTTGGTTGTGACATCTTTGAAGTTTTCAACCTCTCAGATAAAATTCGGAAAGCGAAACTGCGATATCCGAAGCCTCCTTCAAAAGTTAAGTTGTTATCACATGCAGATTTATTGCCACAAATTTTGGTTGTTTTTTTTCAGTAGTTTTTTTGGCGACTTTTCCACTGCTTAATTTCGTGTAGAGCTCATTTTTTTATTTTAGATTTTCTGAAATCAGAAAATCAGAGTTTTGTTAATAATTTTTAAAGTTCTAGAGATTTTAATACTCTTTTTGTACTCATCGACGCCATCTAGCGAGCGGAATCGGCAAAAGTGAGCGACACGACGCAAACAATTTGAGGGCATTCTCATCACATCTAGAGCCAGGTGGTCAATCATAATCGCGGATGGTTTTCCTGATTCCAAAAAGTCCGCCGCTTTGTCATAATTTAGCTATTTTAAGTTTCTTGGCATTTCTCCATAATTTGATCTATTCGAGAATATGATATTTTTTTGGAGATAATTAACCTGAAACGTAAACTACAAAAAACTGTAAAAGCAAAAACGAATTTGACAGAACACCACGTATCAAATGTCTTGCCAAAATTCTTATTTCAAACGTCCTGAAACTTGTCGATTTTGAAGAAAAGATAATATGGAAACAAAATCCTTGGTTCATAAATTATTTTATTACATGAAATTAATATGAGAAGAAATAGCCATGTTCAGAATAAGAATTATTTATAGATATTTAACTAACTTGCCAAATTAACAGCCCGTTTTTCAAGTGATAGCTAAACTTTCGTAAAATTACTATTTTGATATATTTTAATACAATGATTGTATAGCAAACAAATATTAATTTGTGTCTCAAAAACCCAAATACAACCTAAATAACTATCTCCTTCACCAGACGAACCGTAATGAGATATTACAAAACGGTTTTGCATTCAACTGGAACTTAAAAAAGCTCATGCCAAAATTTTGGTCGTTTTGCGTCACCGGTTAACCGATATGTCGGTTTGACTGGGGTTATTTGCGATTTCCACTTAATATACAGTTTATTATTACACACAAGTACCTGCAAAACATGTTATATCGCCGATATAATATCGTTCAAATTTCAATGAGAATTCTTAAACATCAAAATTTAATATTGGCATACAACAACTTCCTGGTTTAGGGATAAATAATGACTCATCATCGAAGAATTAATTTGTCTGAATGAAAAATCTTAAGAAAACTTAATTTTTGGAATTTTATTTTTCAGTCATAGTCTTAGATTTTTCTTGTTCATTTCATACCCCATATGGGTCATTCCGGTCAAAAATTTGAGAAAAAATTTGAAAAAAAACTTGAAATTTTTCGAATTTGAAAAAAAATTTTGGCCTGAGCTTTTTTAGTTTTCCAGTTGAATGCAAAAAAACGTTTTGGTGATATATCATACGGTTCGTTGTGGTGACTCAAAGTCAATCTGTCGCACCTAAAAAACGACCTCGCTTTCTAGTTCAATTAGAATAAAAATGCCGAGAAAAACACGAATATTTCATCGGTTAAAATAAGATATCCTTAGTTACCGGGTTATACGTGCAGTTGATGTAAATGGCATTAAAAAAGATGATCCGCCTTTTTGAAGTAGAACATAATGATAATAATACCTACTACAGTTATACAGTATATTATAGTATCAGTATATCATTTTTTTGTATTAGAAAAACTAAAAATCTGTTGAGCTTTCGATTTATTCAATCATTTTCGAAACAAAATAACTAATACCTATCTACGTTTACGCTTTGTTTTCAAATTTTATACTGAAAATGCCTATAATAAGATAGATAGGTTACCAAGTAAACCGACGCCATCAAAGAGCGGAATAGCCAAACGTGACGACACCTACAACATATAAATGAGGGCATTCTCATCACACCTAAAGCCAGGTGATCCTAATCAAAAATCGGATGCTTTTCTTGATTCCAAAAATTCGCCGCCTTGTCATAATCAAGCTTTTTTAGCGCTTTAGTCTTTTAAGATAATTAAACCTGAAACGACGCAAATATGCATCCAATTTGAAATTTATTAATTAGAAAATTTTGAAAAAAAAAATTTAGAAATCGGTTTTTCGGTCATTTTGAGCAATTTCAATGACTGATTTCTGGTCACGTGATCAACCTAAGAAGCCAAAAAAATTTTCTAACGCATTTTTTTTTTCCAAGGTTTACATGCGAAAACCATTTGTCGATATCTTGTCTAGTTTCCCAGTCGAAATCATTATAGTGCCCACCTAGAAAAAACGACATAGTTAAACCACAAGATAGGGAAAATGGAGAAAAAAATTTGGTCGAAGATGATCGTTTTAGATAACTCGGCCTACGTCTTGATTGGTCTATTTGAATAAAAAACTTGAAATTTTGTGAGGTTTTCTTGCAATTTTGAAGAATTGAGACCCCTTGTATATTTTTTTCATTCATAACTTGTAAAATTTTAGGATCATAAACTCGAGCAAACAAAATCAAAATTAGAACAAGCTGAAAAGGAATTCCGAGCAAAAAGTGAGACATTACTAGCAGAAAGACAAACTCATTTAAAAAAACGAGACGCCGTTATGAACACCCTCGATGTCCTGAAACTAGACCTTGCGAGTAAAGAAACAGATAAAAGAAATTACATTGAAAAAACGGAAAGTGCAAAAATACGAATAAAATCGCAAGAAGAAGAAATTTTAAATCTGCAAAATGCAGCAGAAGATATGCGGAAACAAGAACGAGCCGAAACCGCTAGAATTGACGGTCTTAGGGTCGAAATAAGAAGGTAATTGGCCGTCTAGATCATTCTTTACTATAGTTAGGGATTTTTTAAATTTTGACAAATTACTTCCTTTCGTTTTTTTCGAAAATAATCTTCTAAAATGTTGGAAAATGACCCCTTTAATTTTGTTTCACAAAATGATCTGTTTTAAATTTTGAAACATAACCCCTTTTATTTTGTTTTCGAAAAACATATCTTTCATATGTATAAAAAAATGACCCCTTACATTCTTCGAAAAGGATCCCTTTTTCATGTTGAAAAAATGGCCCCTTTCATTTTGTTTCAAAAAATGATCTCTTTTAAATTTTGAAACATAATCCCTTTCATTTACATCTCTTTCATATTTCTAAAAAATAAATATGACCCCTAGATTTTTTCGAAAGGATCCCTTTTAAATTTGAAAAATTACCCTTTTTAGTTTTCGGAAAGAATCCTTTTTTTAATTTTAAAAAATGACCCCTTTCATCTTTTTCGAAAATGATCTCTTTCATTTTTCTCGTAAATAATCTTTATTAAATGAAACCTCTAAAAATATTTTTTTGAAAAATGACCTCTGATGATTTCTTTTTTTATTTTGCAAAATTAAACCTTCATTTTTTATTTTTCCAGAATATTCGTTATATACAGAAAAAGTTCGAGTACATACCTTATGATAAGGCGGTCTCAATTTAGGTATCCCTATGTAGACGATTTTTTTTAATTTATGGTAATAATTTAATATTCAGGCTTGACCAGGAAACTTATGAACTTGAAAATGAACGGGCTGCGTTAGAAGAAGCTACTCAGTCAAGGCATACAGAAAGTACGAAAAAATTAGAAGAGATGCAATCATATCACAAGGAATTAATTGAAAAATTGGCCAAACTAACTATTGACCGAGACACTATCAGATTAAATAATAATGACGCGAAAACTAGGATCGTGGTAAAAATTTTTTATCTTTTTTTTGAGGATACATTCAAAAATTACCCACTTCCATTATTTGTAAAATTATTGCTTTTGAATTTTGAAAAATGACCCATTCTTGATAAATTGATCCCGTTCTGAATTCTAGAAATTTCGAACATTTTATTATTTAAAACTGTTGCGATTTTAATTGTTTGCTGAAAAATTATAACAAAAACAATAAAGGCGTGATTTTTTTAGCGCAATGTGGGAGAGCGAGTCAGTTGCGTCGAATGTTCTCGGAGATGGCTCATCCGATTGACTTAATTTAAAAAATGTCCGAGGCTCAATGAGTTGATACATGGATAAAAGTTTTATTTTAGAAACCGGACTTCCCGTTTACCGGTAATCACCGGTGTTTTCACTAAAATCGGGATTTCTCAAGTTCAGCATATAGTTAGGGGTTGATTTTTTCGCCATTCATCTTAAAAAATTTTGACCAAAATTTCTAGGGGTCAAATTTTGTAATATGACACCAAATGGGGTCAAATTACAAAATAAACCTACGGAATCATGTTACATACCTTTACTTTAGTAAATAGATATCAAAAATTTAGAAAATGTTGTTTCGAAATAAAAAAAAAACGAAAATTTAACGAAATACTTGAAATTTTAGATACTCAAAATTTTAAACATTTAAAACAAATGAAAAAAAAACTCAAAATAAAAAAAATTTAAAAAAACTCAAACAAAGAATAAATTTTTTATTTTTACCACAAACTGAGGATAAAACAAGCAACTAAAAATAAGGCAAAACAAGAAAAGGAAAATGAAAGATTGAAGAAAAAAAATGAAGATACAAACCGTGAAATAGATTCATTATCGAAAAAAGTAAAAGATATAACCACCGCTAATAAAGAACTATTGCAAGTTATAGAACGAAAAGAAAGACATAATCAAAATGCAGAAGGAAAGGCCTTAAAATATAAAAATGACAAAAATTTAAACAAAAACTTTTAGTCTCGGATTTTCTTCCATTTATTTTTTTTTAAATTTTCTGAAATGTTTCCTTTCCGAAATATTTTTGTAATCTTGAAACTTTAAATTTTACCAATCATCTAAAATGACCACCTATTTTTTTTCGTCTTTTTCAATTTGTTAAATGATCTCAAAAATATGTTTTGATCTTGTCGATTCGTCATTTAAAGAGGGTACTGATCGGTTCACAGAATTTTCTAAAAATTGGAGACTAGACTAATTAAGGGTATCCCTGCTCCTACATTTTCTGCAGTTATTATGTCATAAAAATGCTCCAAATCAATTGTTTATGTTTTGAACGCATAAAACAACCCAAATGACAACAAAAATATTTTCGAAAATTTTGCGTTTTTTCGATTTTTTTCTAAGTATTTTTCTCAAAATTATGTTCAAAAATAACGTTTGTGTCAATTTGACCACTAAAACTTCGAAATATTGGGTTGACGTAAGCCAACTTTCTCTTCAGTGTTTCCTCAGCTTTCTTTTGAGCCTACTTTCGAAAAAATCGAAGCACATTTTTTTTCGGAAATTTTTTCACGTGACCTTGAAAAATTCATATTTTTTGTTTTGGGTCGAAATTTGACAAAAACGCTCCTACAAANAGACATGATTAGCGGAAAATTTTCATAATATTTCCATAAAATTCGACAGAAGATGAAAAATAAAAATTTTATGATTTTTCAAACGGCTGTCAGAAAATATTTAGGCCTGCATGAAAAAAGTTAAAGTGGCTATTTTTTTTGGCTCTTATTCACAGATTTGAAAAAAATTTTGGACAAAAAATGCGGAAAATTTTCATAATGCTTTGTTTTAGTTTGAAAATTTTACGAATTCAAAAATTAAAGTTCGGACTCCAATCTTTCCTAAAATAGACAAAAATTATTTTTATAAGTAGATGCACATTTATTCTGGTTCAGCTAACGATAATAAGCACAAAAAAGTAAAACAGCTAATTAATTTCTTAAGTTAAATTGACTCAAGTCTGCCGAGTTGATGCTACCCCCTTAATCGGCCTTCGGGGGATTTGGAGCTCAATTTTCAACAAAATTAAATTTAAAACAAAGAATCTCCTTTTATCGGCTTTCGGCCGATTTTGAGCTTATTTTCCTAAAAAAATGAATGAAAAAAATAAAATCCCCTTTTATCAGCCGATTAGGGGCTCATTTTTGAACAAATTTAAAACATATAATCCCATTTTATCGGCCTTCGGCCGATTTGGAGCTCATTTTTCAACAAAATTAAATTTAAATATAATATGCCCTTTTATCGGCCTTCGGCCAATTTGGAGCTCATTTTCCAACAAAATTTAATTATAAATATAATATCCATTTTTGCATTTATATTGTAATAATCATCAAATTATTTCATCAAATCGAGAAAACTCTCAATTTTTTCCCAACAAAACGTTATTTTTTAATGAATATTTTGTACGTATTTAAAAATATCTGTTGATTCTCATTAGATATACTGAATCGGACAAAAGTATTGAGTGAAACAGAGCAGTTACTTGAGCATTTACTTGAGCCTACAATGAGGTTGTATCACGTGGTTTAATTAAATTTGCTTTTCAAACGAAAACTTCAATTTTTTGAGAATTTTCGAATTCGAAATTCGAGTAATTTCCTACAACTGGAAAAAAATTTTGATGAAGAAATTTTGCAGACCATCTATCTTAGATGTATGTACCAAAAAACTGGTGCTAACTAAGTTCAACAAGGCGGTTAATTTGATAATAAAATAATTGTTGTCGGATCAAACGGGCATCCCTTTTTTCTCACTTTTACGTTTTTTTTCTCGAAAAATCGAGGTTTTGGAGCCAAAAAAAAATAATTTTGNTTTTTATCAAAAAGTGTGTTAATTTCATTTATAAGTGACGTTGACCCAAAACTACCGATTTGGCATCTGTTTTATATTAATTAAATACTGAAAAAACGAAAAATCGCTATATTTTGATCACGTGACTACCAAAAAAAATTTTCATAAATTGTTTTACCATTTTGCAATATATTTTTTAACCCATGAAGTTTCGGAACAATCCACCCATTATTTCTATAAGTCGAAATTAATGGTGGACATGCTAATTAAAGTTATAACAGGGTCATATTACATAAATAATCCAAATTTTTTACATATTTGGAACCGCCTTCAAATTATCTTTTTCCTGGTATGTAACATGATCCCGTAGGATCATTTTGTAATTTGAACCCATTTGGTGTCATATTACACAATTTGACCCGAGATGATATCCCATGAACATTTCAAGACAAATGGCTAAAAAATGAACATCTATCAACGTTTAATACTCCGAGTATAGCTATTAAATGGACAGAAAGTCCTTGACCGTATTATAGTCATAACAGGGTCATATTACATAAAAACCCGAATTTTTTAAATATTTTGAACCGCCTTCAAATTATCTTTCTCCTGGTATGTAACATGATCCCGTAGGATCATTTTGTAATTTGACCCCATTTGGTGTCATATTACACAATTTGACCCCAGATGATATCCCAAGAACATTTCAAGACAAATGGCTAAAAAATGAACATCTATCAACGTTTAATACTCCGAGTATAGCTATTAAATGAACAGAAAGTCCTTGACCGTATTATAGTCATAACAGGGTNAAAAATTAAACTTTCACATCGAAAGTGTGAAAAGATTCAGAAATACATAAGTGATCAAAAACCACAAAACAAATATTTCAACTCGGTTTCCGTAATCAGTACGATAAAAACTTGGAAAACTTTCGACTATACAATTTTCTAGAAAAGATAATGTCAGTTTTGACACTGGTATTTTGAGGTCTTAGAAATTATATGCAAAGCATAAATCGGACGAATATTTCAATCGGTCAGTTTGAATGCAAAAAAAACTCCAATGGGACATTTCCGGCACCCGCTAACTGCTGGAAAATACTCATTCATAAGTCATAGTATGCAATACATTATCTTCATTTTTTTCTCCTATGTCGAATTTGTCCATGTAGGAGTATGACTGCCTTGTTCAAGAAGCAAAAGAATTGTTTGGCAAGCGTCATGCGCTAGGTCGCAACTGGTAGTCAAAACATGATTCGAGTAGGTTTGAACTGTAAACCCAAATTGTTATGTGTTATCAGACACATAAGCCTCCGGATCAAAGAATATTAATACATCTTGAATTTTTCATGAGAATATAAAACAAATTGGAAAATATTACTGTTTGAACTTTTTTCTTTAGTTTTTATAAAATTAAATCAGAAAGTTGCATGATATTGATCTTCTGTTCATACCAGTGATGGAGCCGTTATTCCACAGAACATATCGAGAAAAGTTCGAACCAGAAAAAGTTATACCCTGAAATTTGTCACAACATACAGTATACCCAAACAATCGAAAATTCGCGATAGATTTTTTGTTAAACCCGGTAATTTCGGTCGACTAGCGTGCCAACACTCGGAAGCTAAAAAGCCTAAAACAGTATTTTTACGGGTCCATTTCGGTCATTGTAAAGCAGTGTTTCTCGTGAAAAACTTCTCCAGAAGTATAATTGCCATATTAAAAACCACATAATTAGTTATACAATTGAAAAAAGTGTAATTTGACCGCCCTAAGTGGTGTCATAATATAAAAAACATCATTGTCAAAAAATTTCTCTAGGAAAACTACCCAGGAAGTATTTTGCCCATATTACAACCCATGTTTTTTATATATTTGAAAAAAGTGTATTTGATCCCCTAGTGGTGTAAATATCAAACAATTAATTGTCAAAGCAATTCTCTTGAAAGACTACCAGAAAGGAATATTCACCCATGTACAAAACAACATTATTTGTTATCAACTATAGAAAAAAGTGTTATTTGACCACGTGGGTGGTGTTCAAATATCACAAAAACATTGTTGTCAAAAAATTTCTCTGGAAAAACACCCCGGAAGTACATTGCATATTAAAACTCATATTTGTTAAAAAGATTGAAAAAGTGGTAATCTTGGACCCCCATTAGTGTGTCAACATAACCTCAAAAATATTATTGCCAAAAAAATTTTCTTGAAAACTATCTAAAAGTATACTCTTTCAAAAGTTTCTTTGTGGTGGATATCTGTATAAAACCGATTTTACCGGGTTTCGACCGTCAATTACCGGTGGAACCGATTGACCTTTGAAAAAAAAAAGTTTTTTTTTCCATGTCACAATTTTACTTGGCTAGACATAAAGAAAACCGTCGTCTATATCTTGTATGACTTCCGAGTTATTACTCACAAGGGTGGGTTCCTTTAAAAAAAATAGTACCAAGGCATATGATTCATAGTCATCAAAAATCCTGTCCTTAATTAATTTTTCACCATCAGCAACACGAATCAGGGAGAATTTACACGATTTTTTTGATAATTGGGCATCAAACGGCCTTCAATTCCAGGCTAAATAGACAGAAACGAAGATAAAAAAAAATATTCACTACATTATTAAGGCAATTATTCGTCAAATTTTCGTCAATTTTTCCCCTAACTACAATTATAAAGGTTTGTTTGTCTCATAATATTCGAAAAACTTTTCGAAATGGCAAAAAATGGCAAATTTCTGTCGTTTTGTCCATATATACCGATGTCCTTATAGCAAACGACAGTAGTTAAAAAGGTATATTAAAAGGTTCTTAAGATGATCGGTTATTTCTGTTATTTTTTATTATTTCAGACCATAATTTGCACATTTTAGCATTTTGTTGAAATTTTTGAATTCTGAAACGGATTCTGGCTAAAATGTCAACTGGCTTCTGCGAATGAGAATGCAGCCTTTTCATCATCTCTCCCATTTTCCTCTTCTTTTGTTAAATGATTTCTCTCATGATCTTCTGATTTCAAAGAAAAGGGCAATCGGCTTTTTCTCTTTTAGCAATCTACTGGCCACTTTGCGCTCCTTTAACCTCTGTTATGAGGGCCAAATTCATCGCGAAAGGAAACATAACAACTCGGTCTTTACTAGACATTTTATATCTAAAAACTTTAAAAAATTATTTTTATGACCTAAAAAATTCATACAGTGGAAGTCCGTCTAACAGGACGCACCATATCAATAATTAAAAGTAGCTGTCCAAGGAATGACAAAACACCCAATATTTTTTCAAATAACCCTTTAAGGATCTGAACAACAAAATAAATAAATAAGAAATTGGACACCAAAAATATATTTTGAAGATCAGTGTTCCGTATATTACAATTACGCAGTGATGGACAAAACAGAACGGATCGCGGCAAAATTGAAGATACATGTATTTTCCTGTTAAAACAAAATTGATTTTTAAACGAACCAAACGTCTTCGTTTGAATCGCCATTCATCAAGTTTACTCTCGAAGAATTGTTTTGTTTACTAAACAATAAATAAAATTTATAAATATAGGAGGATCTTTTTTACGACATAGAAAGATACAATTTAGCAATATTTAAGAATATCCCGAAAAACGCTGTCTTTTTTGGGTTAGATATAATAACTTTGAATAAATGTGTTGGGATTATTTTTGGTAGTTTGCAAAATGCGCCAAAAAATAAAATTTTGAAAATATCTCAATTTAATTATTTTGTTAAATGACCGACTAAAGATAGAATTGGAAATTTCATTTAATTATATTTATAATTACAAATAAGTTGTCTTTCTAACATGACCGCACACATTTAAATTTGAAATAAACCCAATTTAGAATTTTATTAAAGTGAAAACCCCCCAAAAAGAAAAATTAAAAATGTTGGGGGGGAAGTAATTTAAAGTATATCCTAAGTCTTTTAAAAAAGAGTGGGGCCCGCAAAGTGTGGGGGGGAAAAAGCATTTTGGGAACGGACAAATCAGAAAAAATCGAGGAAGCGCATTTTTGTAGAAAATTTACGGAGATTATTTTTTTGGAATTTTCAGAAAAAAATTTTCAAAATTTTTGGCGTTCCTGATTGGCTGAAAAAAAAAGTTTTACTCAACAGTACTTTTGACCCCGGAAATGGAATCGCAGGGTTAAGTTACGTCAGAAAAAGTATTTTTGAAAATTTGAAAAAAACTCAAAAAATGGCATTTAGGGTCATTGAAATCGAAAAATCGTCATTTTCTTTGACAAAATCCAATTTTTTTTTTCAAAAATTAAGGGGGTCCAAGTCTAGTTTTTGACTTTATATGGTAGTCCTAACTTGTGTTTCTAATATAATGGGGCGAAAAAATGTTTCTGGACCCCCGGCAAAATAGTTATGCAAGAACGTCTTACTCTGGCTGCTTATTTTTAGCGCAACTCGCAATCGGAGCGAATGTTTTCAAACGTACATACGATTCCAAAATTTTCAATTGTATCCCAGAAATCAATCGAGTGATACAGAGTATTGTCTATGTCTCTTACCGATCGACTGACTGGTTAACCGGCATCGACAAAAACACAGGTAAATTTCAGTCATCTAGAACTGACCATCAGTAAATACCTTTACAAAATAATGGTTATTCGGGGTGTTTTTCGAGACACCAATTTTTTTGGCATGTTGTTTTTTGGACAATTTTGACACCACTGGTGGCTGTAGGCAGCACTTTTTGTATTTACACACTAGAAATGTTTATTGGACCTGAAAATGTCCAACTGTGATAAACTTTTCGGGAGAAATTTTTTGACAATATTTTTTTTGTGACATATTGACACCACCTGGTGGCTGTAATGACCTATTTTTGTATCAAGACACTGGAAATGTTATGCTCTTAAATAATTTTTTTTTTAAAATTTCAATAATTATCCCACAAATTTGAAACCTTATTGTTAACAAATTGTGAGTTTTAAAAATTTGTTTCCAAATTTTTTTATAAATTTAAGAATTTTAATTTTTTTAAAAGCATAATTTGATTTTTCGTTAAAATTTGAAGAAAAACTTACTTCGAATTTAATATTCGTAAAATTAATTTTCTGATTTTTTTTTGAACATTTTTTTTGTTTTTTTCTAAACAAATTTTTAAAATTTTCTCAAAATTTGGAAAATTTTTTTCACAAACGCCTGATAATTTCCCCTCAAAATTCGATTAATTTGAAATTTTTTTTCAGAATTTGATCAAGTTTTCCTAGAAACTTGTCGAATTTGAAAATGAATTGTTCTTAAATTTTTCAGATTATTGACCAATTTTTTGAGAAAATTTATCAAGTTTTTGAAAAATTTTTAATTTTTTTCAGGAAATTTAAAAACACACTTTGGTTCGAAAAATTGTCAAATTTCAAGAAAAACGGTAAAATAATAAGACCAAAATTTATTTTATTTAAAATATTAAAAATTCGAAGTAAGTTTCCAATTTAAAAAAACAAATATTGTTGTTAAAAAATAAAAATGCTTAAATGTTCAAAAATTTAAAAAAAAAAAGGTTTCAATTTACGAATAAATTTCAAGTTTTTTAAAAAGTTTTTTAAGAAATCATTTTTTATAAAATTTGTAATTTTCCTTCAAAAATATTCTCTCTTTTATCGACTTCGTTTTGCCCAGTTTTTTCATCAAAAATTTTTATTTAAAACATAAATCCTCTTTAAGTTCGGCGCTTCGGCCATTTTGGGCCCATTTTTTAAGAAAGTAAAAAAAAGAATAAATCCTTTATATAGGCCTTCGGGCCGTATTTTGGGCCCATTTTTCCCAAAAACAATTACAAAACTCAAAATCTCTTTTTTTATCGGCCTTCGGCCCGAATTTTGGGTCATTTTTCAACAATTTGAATTATAAACACAAAAATCGCTCTTAATCGTCCTTCGGCCTATTTTGAGCCCATTTTTTCACAAATTTGAATATAAACACAAAATCCCGTTTATCGGCTAAGGCCGATTTTGCAAGCAATCAGGCACAAATTGAGTAGTTTTTCAATGATTCATTCTAATCTATTATTTATTTTGTATTCATGGTTACTTTATTTTTTAATGCCACCTTATTTAGTAGACAATTGTTTATCTTACGCGCGCCAATTTAAAAAGTCACTCTGAAGCCTTACTTGACAAAACCGTTTGCTTGCCGAGGTCTGCGTTGTACTTATAAACAATTTTTATAATTCTGTTTTTCATCATAAAAATTAAATAATTGCATTTCAAATGCAATTCTTGCTTATTTTGTCGTTTACACAATTTTTGTCGTCGTCGGCCCTTTATCCAAGTTGTTTAAAATCAATTGAATAATTTCTGGTATGAATTGATCCTACTGTTTATTTCCGGAATCAACTTAAATTAATGCAACTTATTTTTGAATCAATAGGCAACAATCAAATATAAGAAATCACATTAAATCTTTGATAAATTACTCTGAGATGGTTGTCATGATTTAATATTTATCTAGGGCTGACACAAATTTCAAATATTGAATGCAAAATTGACAGACCTAAGCATTTGTTATCCCAGATAGCTATTTTTTAATTTCTGTAAAATTTTTAAATTATGGTTTTCTGACTCTCCTGCACGCTGCGGTTTCATTTCCGGGATCAAAAATACTTTTAACAGCAACTTTATTTTTTGACCAATCACAATCAGCAAAATTACAGAAGTTTTTCAATGGTCATACCCAATCTATTATTTATATCTATTCTATGGTATTAATTTCTAATGGCTACCGTTTTCCATTCATCTTTTTGGTACCGTGGTATTGTTAGAAACCATAATATACATAAAATCTTGTTCTAGCGCCACCTGGTAGTCCCCGATGACACCCACACATTACTTAATACCCGTTTTTCACAAAGTTGATAATTGCGCATCTTTTTGGGTATACTTGAGTTATTCAAATCATTGGATAATAATTTGAAAATGATTGATGAGTCTTTTTTGGGAAAAAATGACTTACTAAAAAACATTATAATTTTTTTTGGCCGGGGTCTAGGGGGTGATGTTTTTGGCTGGTCATCGGAACGAAATTGTGACTAACCATATAAATTAAAACTAGAATTGGCCCCAAAATTTTTTTATAAAAATTTAATTTACGGTTAAATTTCTTAAAAATCGTTTTTGAGTCATTTTTAGTCTATTTTTGGAAAAAATGTAAGCAAGTTTTTTTTTCCTTATTGACTTATCTATCGATCCTTTGGGTCATTTGAGCCCTTTAAACACCTTTCAAAATCGTCCTACGACTGCGGCCACTCAAATCTATGTTAACTGTATAACTAGAAATTAAGTATCTTTTGTAAAAGTACCCCAAAAAGTTAATAGAGTTTTCAATATGACCGCGGATTTAGCATTTGTAAAATGATCACAACGATAACATTTTAACATATAAAGCAATTTATCATTTTTTGTGAAATGAACCCACATAGATAACATTGAAATATACTCCGATTCGGTATTTTTCTAGAAAAAAAATAAACCACGCAGGATAAATTTTAATACAACCCAATTAATGATTTTTGTAAATAACTAAACTGCTTACCTATATAGTGGGAGATATAAACGAGAAATACAAGTATTAGCGGAAGGTAAAGAATTATCATTCGGATGGCGAATCGTCACTGATGGAGCTGGTTCAAATGCTTCCTCTCCAGCACGTAAAGCGGGGGCACCTAAAATTTTGTATAAGAATCAGAAATACACATTCGAAAAATAATCGAAATTTTCAAAAAGTTTTTGGTTAACCTTTACAAAAACATTTTTGCAGCGATTTTTTAATTACTTTTACGGAAAAATTTCGTAAAAAGTTGTCAAAAATTTTCAAAAAATTGAACAAATTTTTTATGTGATACCGATATTGAAACATTCCATCACAATATGAGGGTATAAACTATAGTATAATTAGGGTTCGGACCGAGAGAACCAGGGGCCAAAGTAAAACTGATAGTCATATGAAAAACCCTCATAGGGTGAATCAGTGGTAAAAATATCGTTCCACATAATTTTTTTTGAGCCACGTGAAAGTGAAAAAGTAAGTTTCAAAATGAGAGTTTTCAGCTTTTATTTCTATTTTTCGGACCAAAAATTTGGAACTACTGTTTGAATTATTTTTCGTACATATGTACTATAAATTATGTATATAAATTTTACAAAAAGTAGGTATTTAAAAGTTTGAAAAAGAAAAATTTCCTTCTGGTCCTAATGCCTGAATTTTTTTTATATTGTAGAGGCAGCCTTATAAAAAATTTGAAATTTAAAAATAAAAACCTAGGTTATTGATAAATTCCCGCAAAATTTTTCTTTTCGATAATTTTTTTAGTTTTTAAATTCTTCATTAGAATTTTGATTTTAGTCAAATTTGTTCTTTTAAACGTTCAAAATTAAACGTATACAAAATAAGTATAACTGTTTTCTAGTAGTCTTCGTTTTGTTATATACAAATTAACGGATTGATACTGTTTGACCTGTTTTTGCATAATTTAAGTCAAAAAGTGTTGATTGTGATATTCGAAAAAATTAAACATACCGGTCCAAAAATATAATAGCTCTTGTCTTTCTGTTTGGTTAAATGTTTCAACCACTTCCCAAAACCATTTTTGCAACTTTTGAACTTCGGTTTTGTCACCTTCATCTTTAGAATTTGACTCATCATTAAACGTTGTTATCGAACTTAATTTGGCTACGTCAACGGTTCCAACTCCATTTACTGAAATTTTAATTTGTAATATGACACCAACTTTAAATTTGAAAAAAAACCCGAACATTTTTTAATGGGATTTTTTTAGGGAAATTAACGCTTGGAAAAGTTAAACACAAACATAATTATATTATATGTGAGACCCTCATTGAGAGTTAGAGCTTATAGAGCCTGAAGGTCAAAGCATGCAAGCTATAAACAAATGTTGTCGGACCGTACGCTGGACTGTAGTGTAATACGACCCACAAATGTGTTATGAAATATAACCCAAATTTAAAATAGATTTGTCTAAATATTACTCATAAATTATCAGTCATAATCTGCCGAATTTTGGAACTTATTTACAACAAATCGCCTAACAAGAGCTTTCCGAGATAACTGTGGCGATTTTGGTAACTGAGGATATCCATCAAAAATCTCTATGATAAATGATCGGAAAGTAATAAACTTTTCCTAACTGGGCCATTTAATCGGTCACGACCCGTTTATTCTATGATACCAGTACTTTCTAAGGCGGTGTCGTCGCTAAATTATTAAGGCCCATAAAATTTTTTCATTTAAATAGTTTTTATGAAACATCATATGGAGACATTACAGGCATTGGGTACTCAGTTGATTTTATCACGTGGCCGAAAGGACTGTTTTATACTTTAATAATATTCGTTAATGAAATAAGTTGAAATTTTTTTTAGATCTTTGGGAATTTAAAAGCACCGATTAATGAAAACGAGTATATTTTTGACGCAAACTCTCCAGCCTAGGTATCACACGGACTCTTTCAGTACAGTAATGATCTATTAGTTAGAAGTGTGTGACTTGTAGAATCCAGGATGAGATATATTTTGATAAGGTGAGCTGCCCGTTACTTTAGGCATAAATCATTGTTATACGCATGAAAATCAGGGAAGAATACATTTTTATAAATAATTCGCGTCATTGTTTGTAATCGTTTCTGTTTTGATGCAAGTTGTTGGTTCAAATACAGTAAGTGTACAAAAAATTGTTGAGACCAAAATAAGGGAATTTCTCTGCTCAGAGGGACTAATATTTATCGAACAAATTGTACTTTTTCGGCAATTGGCCATCGAAAACCCCGATTTTCAACTTTTTAGCGACGACCACCCCCTTAAAAAAGAGAATAAAAAAATCTGCCAACTTTTTTTGTAACTAACATTTTGTGTTTATCATTAAAACATTCTTAAAAACTGGACTAACCTAACAACCACCAATCTTCAGATGTGAGTCCATTAAGAGATTGTTCTGATATAATATCATGAACTCCCTTTCTTATCTCTTTCACAGCAGGCGATAATTTAGTCACCATTTTATAAAAGGCATATCTTCTTACATAATCATACATGTTGTGGTGAGTAACTTTAATGGCCGATCCAGCTGGTATTAACTCCCTGATCTCTGTTTGGCCGTTTTCTGAGGTTTCATCAATCTCGAAATTGAGCTCCATTTCATTTATTGATTCGGGATCTTCCTTCGCAGAAATAACAAGTTTTCGGAGAGATTCAAAAAGCGTCGAATCGTAAAAAGCCAAATCATGCCAGTTTACTTTTCGACCCAAAATCTAAATAATTAGTTTATATCGATCAAGGTCAAGGCAGGTTCGTTTTTTGAAAAGGATATTTATTTCGGTGAGAAAGCTTGAGTAATACTGACTCAGTATATAACCTTTTTAAACAACATTACACTGTAGAGTCGGTTTTACCGGGCATTAACAAGAAATTATTGGTTTCTCGAAAAATTCTTAACCGATTCTATTTTTAAAGCATCCGTTTCAAAAAAATCAAATTTTTTTTTCAAAATGAAATCTGATACCGCTCAAGGGGTCATATCACAGGGTTTAATTAAATAAGCGGGTTTTCGAAAACAGTTCTACGGATTTTTTTCATTTTAGCAGGATCAGGTCTAAAAATAAGGAACCCAAAAAATGTGATTAAATTAAATATGATAGTACTGAGGGGTCATGTAACATTTTTATTGAAAGTGAAAAAATCGCCAAAATGTCGAAAAGATCGAAGGTGCCGAATCCGAGTTAGCTTATCGTGATAAAATACATTTCTAAAAAACGAAATTAAATGCATTTTTGAAAAATATATTTCAAATATTTTTTGAAATTTGAACTCATTATCAAATTTGAGCTTATTTTCTAATTTGACCCCAAAATAATTATTTATACATTTTTGATATAAGTACCTGTTTAACTACTGGTCTTGAGAGCGGGATTGGACACAGTTCATTATGCAATAATGAAAGGCCCAAAATTCGTCCCACATTTCTAAAGACATTTAATCTCTCAGCTGAACCTCGCCCCGGATTTGGGCAATAATATCGCTGTGTTGAACTAGGCTGAAAGAATAAAGCTTCATCATCTGGCTCTTCATTACTCTCTTTTTCAACCGCGGTTTCGTCGCTCGTTTTTGGCTCCTTGAACATTTTCGCGTCTTTTAAAAGCTTTAGTCTGGTTTTTATAATATCACAAAACGACAGGTTTTTTTATTTCTGATTTCAAACGGACACGTTTTCACCTGCTGGGCTATCCGATTGAAGTCATTGCTAGAAATTTCAGCACCATGGCAAAACACATTTTTAACTTTGAAAATTGAGAAAGAAGTGATAAAAACAATGTTCAGCAAAAAAAAAAATTTTCCTGAACAAATTCATTGAAAATTTTGTAATTTGAACAATTTTGTTAGTCTATTATATAGACCTATTATTATCAAGAATACAAACATTTCAATAAAAAATTGAGCTCATTGAGATTCGAACTCATGACCTTTCGGTTTAGAACCGGTTAGTTCCGGTAAACTACTGGCTTTAAAAATTTCAAAAATGTCAGTGACACAAATTTACTTGGAGAAACGAAGGAAAAAATACCGTCGCTTAAAAAACATGGAGTCCGAAAATATCGTTAAAACTAATTTTTAGACTCTAGTCGATAAAACGAGTGCCTGTCGATTTAAAGTCACTACTTTAATTTTTATTTTAAAAACCAGACCTTAACTGCCTCATGAATTTTAATTTTAAGGGTGTCTTCATCATTAACAGCTATCAGCCGCTGAGTGGCGGACATTTGAGAGAGCATACCAGTTAATTTTGCGGCATTACAGGGAAATTCAGATTCACAGACTTGATAAATAAAACTTTTGGACTCATATTTCAAATCATTTTTAGAACCAGTTGACGGATCCCAGGGCTCTGCATTTACACTGACGCCTAGACTGTTCGATTTATCACTGAGACGACTACGTCCGATTCGACCTAAGCCAGCTGAAGAAAGAGATCGCAAAATAATTCGAAACTCTTAATTTTTGGGGTCATATTTCATATCATTTAAAATTGAAATTATGAAATCTTCCCCAAACCACATTTAAATCAAAAAGAGTGATACGGTGGAAAATCTGGTTCCATATGCACTAGAATTTCAAGGCGGGTCCTGTGAACAAAAATATTTATTAAAATCTGCCTCCGCGGAGCTCCGTACCCCGTAAACCTTGATTTTATTAAAAAACATGATATATTCGATCTTTTTTTTTGTATAATTTTGGTTCTATATCGATTACGATGCCCAAGTTCATATAAAATATTTTGTTTTTTATTCTGGTGAAGAAGTATTTCGGGAAAAACAGGCGTGATGATTACGTAATTATCATTCAGATCATAACCTATCCTGCTTCATCTGTATTTTTGTTGGCCCATTGTGTGCGTAGGTGCTAAATTAGAGAGTGTATTTTGGTTGAATTCAATTTTATCAACACATATGTAATCATCACGCGATTCGTGTTCCGAAATGTTTTTTTCACCAGAAAAAAACAAAAAATATTATATGAACTCGGGCATCGTAATCAATACATAATATTAGACCCACAATAATTGTGGCACAATTATACAGAATAGAAAGTGAAAAAAATTATTTTATAAGTTTTTTGCGATCATTTTTTTAACCAAAATAATGTGCGTTCGGAATCATCATTTTAAACAGGTTCGAAAGTTTTATAATTCTAGAATTTTGTAAATAGAAAAACATTTCGACCCAATTTTTGAAATCATTTATAAACCTGATTTATGGTCAAAACAGATATTTCATTTGACAATTTGTTTTCAAGTTCTGTCCTGACACAATCCCTTGATACAAAACAATTTAAAGATCATTTGAAAAAACCCCAAATTTTGTTGAAATTTTTTAAGTACAGTCTGAGTTTTCTCGTTTACTGCGTTTTTTTATTTCGCAAAAATGAACCAATCAGATACAGGTATTTCGAATATTGACCGATCACCATCGAGTATTGAATCGGAATAAAAAAACGCAGTAACGAGAAAACTCGGGCTGTATAAAAAAAATTATAAATTTTGCTCTCCAGCGGCACTTGTGATAATTATTGAAAAATTTTAAGGCCATTTTTGTTTTACCAAATTTCGTTGAAATTGTTAAGCTTAAAAAGTGCTCAAATTTTGCTCTCTAGTGGCACTTGCGCTTTTTTTTAAGGCACTTAGGAGTAATTAAATCTTAACCTAATATTGTTGAAATTTGGAAGTAAAGTCTTTAGTTTGAATTTAAATTGCTATCCCTTTTACCTAAGCCACTTCGTCTAACAGACTCATAATTCCCCAATTTAATGGAGCTTGAACTATCATTTGCAATATCCATTTTTGGCATTTTTTTATCTTCTAATAAACTATCGGCAATGGTGGTGAAAAAACTTCTCATAACCCCATTTCCCTCTCCCGGCTCATCGATAAACTTGACTTTAATCTTTCGCGTAATTAATAAATTTTCATTTCGACTAGAATTTCGAGATTTTGATTTGAAGGAATCAAGCTTGCGGTATTTGTCTTCTTTCAGCTTTGCAAATTCTTGGTTTAATTTCTTGACCGTTTGCGGGATGAGTTTCTCACGCTGACGGTTAACATTGAGGCATAATTCGGTGTTTGACGCGGTTAATAAAAATTGCTCCATTTTCTTCTGGAATTTATTTTGGCGGAGGCTAAAAAAAATATTATTGATGATTTGTTTATTTGGTGTTTAGGATAAGGTAGGAACGGCAAAAATTTTTTGCTATACATATTTTTAATTATGTTTAAATCGTAGCCCTTGAAAATATAACTTTCAGTACATTTTTTTTTAATTTCAGCTATTGCTTGAAAATGGAAAACCGTTTTTGAAATTGCCTATCATGGAAAACCACGAATTATTTTTATGATTTTGTAAAAAAAACGAAAATTTACTTTTTGAAAATTAAAAGAAAAAATCAGAACTTTATTCAAAACTTTCCAAAATGCGAGATTTTCATATAACCGGTAACCAGATATGAGTAAACGAAACTTTAGAAAATTCTAAGAATTATGGCTGAAAAATGAAAAAACTTCGATTTCTATCGATTTTTATAAAGATCAAATTTTCTATGAGAAAAAAAAAGTTTTTTGTTGACCTGGGGATCATAATCGATAAAGTATTGCAAAAAAAATGTACCAGGTTCAGACTCTGCATATACCTAAAAGATGCTAACTGCCTCAAAATCGATCCCTCTTCCGATCCCACATCATCCATAAATACTCTGGCAAAAAGCTCGACAGATTTTCTCCATCTTGCCAATAAGCCATCCGGCTCAACCTTGAGCCCAGTTAAGCTCGTAAAGACCCCTGAAACTCCGTCTTCTTTTGCACATGATGACGGAGTCAATCCTCCAGCCCAAGGGCTTTCATTTTCTGCCAGTCGACGGTTTAGACTCATATGGTCTGGTAGACATGAGACAGAGACTGATGTTTTTATTTCACCTCGAGATGCCCGACCGAACAATTCTTCTTTGGTCGCTTTAGGCTAAGAATGGGGTCGGAAAGATACAAAAATATTTGCTAGGTAAAAAAACTAGGGTAGCTGATGATTCCGATCGGATTTCAGCATCCAAGAGTAAAGAGTATGGTGCTGGGAGCGTGCTTTCCGTACCCAAATTGGTCTGAATGAAAAATATGTTGTGAAAAACGCAACGTCATGATTATGTGTAATTAGAGTGGTTGAGGAATTCCACCGACTGCACTTGAGCACAGTCATGGGCATAACTTCTGGCCCATAAGTCGGGTCAGTACCGGGAGACTTATCTGCGAAAGCTTGTTTTTTNGTCTCCTTCCCGCCAGTACCGCCAAATCTAAAATTCTGCGCTATTCAAATAAGATTATTTTAAACCGAAAGGGATGAAGATCCATATTATTGATATTTTTGAAAAATTTTTGTCTTGTTCTGATTTTAAATACAAATTTATTTTTCTTCGACTTTTCATAAAAATTTTTATTTAAATTATCAATGTTTTAATAAACAATTCACTTTTTGAATACAATTTTCAATTTAATTTCTTTATGAATTTGTTATTATAGCAAAATACGTTATTTCTTGAACATAAATAAAGAAAAATAATTTAAAAGAAGAAGGAGAGTTATTTTGAATCGATATTTTTGATCGTAATTTTAAATTCAGAATAAGTTTTTCAAAAAATGGAAGTAAGAAATGAATAAATATCAACTCTTTATAACTATTTAGATTAATTTTCTTCGATTGTGCTATTAAAAGGTCATTATTGATCCTGAACATTACAAAAAATAGCTTACAACAATGTAGATTTAACCGATCGGATCGGTTTTTGAAAGAATATGATCAGATCGGTGGCCTTTTGAATAAAATAGAATGGGATCGATTTTTCCGAACCGATTAAATTGTGCGGACCCTTGGTAAGACCGACTCGCTCGTATTTCCGCCACATAGTTAATTTTAAAATTGACCAGTCAATCCCAAATTCCTAGACAATTTTATAACTCATTGATTAATTAAATAATAATATTTATTTATTCTCATTGTATATTTTCTAACGTTTCGCTTTTTTATTATAGCATTATCAAAGATTTGGATTTTATCAAGTTCAAAATTAAAACACTAACTCATACAGTATCTAGAATTTTACGTAAGGAATTTTTTAGTAGGGAATTTTTTTTAAATTTAAGACAAATTGGCATTTTTCATGCACTTGTAAAAATTTGAAACAGATTATAAAGAATTTAGCCTATAAGTTACAAATACATAACAGCACATATTGTATGAGTTATACTGACGGTAAATGATCCTAAGTCATTGTGCAAGAAATATCAGCCTTGTCATTGTGCAAGAAATGTCGCCAAGCTGATATTTCTTGCACAATGACTTAAGATCATTTAAACATTATGACTTTTTTTGAGTTAAATCACAATGACAACTTCGTCATTCCTCACACAATGACCTGTTTTTTCAAGGCCATTTCTCACACAATGACCCTTTTTTCAAAAATATAATGACTTTTTTTTCCGAAATATAATGACCTTTATCAAAAATATAATGACTTTTTTTTTTTAAAATATCTAATGACCTTTTTTTCAGAAGTATAATGACCTTTTTTTAAAAATATAATGACCTTTTTTCAAAAATATTATAATGACCTTTTTTTCAAAAAATTTATAATGACCTTTTTTTCAAAAAATTTATAATGACCTTTTCTTCAAAAAATTTATAATGACCTATTTTACAAAAAAACATTAAGTGACCTTTTATTTCCAAAAACATCATAATGACCTATTTTTCAAAAAAATTTTAATGACCTTTTTTTTCCAAAAAAATTATAATGACTTTTTTTCGGAAAAATAATAATGACTTGTTGTTAATTTATTATCACATTTCAGACAGATAAAATTACTAAAATAATTATTTTCATTGCTTCGAAAGTGAAAGCTGTGATTCTCGTAGTTTTTTGCGACATAAGAATATATTTTTAAGTCTTTGACTATTTATCTTTGCTGAGCGCCTTTTTAATTTATGTTCGAGAAAGTTTTTCAATTATAATGACCTATTTTACAAAAAAAATTTAGTGACCTTTTTTTTCCAAAAAAATCATAATGACCTATTTTTCAAAAAAATTTTACTGACCTTTTTTTTCCAAAAAAATCATAATGACCTTTTTTCGGAAAAATAATAATGACTTGTTGT
>SCLH01002302.1:0-27598 GCA_004367855.1 Oikopleura vanhoeffeni
TATTCAGCTAAAAATTGTGAATTGCGTAGTTTGTATTTTGTGAATTTCGGCGATTTGGCCTGCGATATCGGCCTTCCTGTGCTCTCCAAAAAGCAATCCAACAAAATTAAAAAAATAAGATTTCGAAAATTATGGTAAAAATCGTGAATTGGGTAGGTTTGTTGGCAGTATTGACGAATTGGAAATTTTGAGCCACCCCCTGTAATTTGTAAAGAATTTCTGAATATCTATATCTAATGCTATTTTTATTAACAAAATCGGAGTCTCATAAAAGCTGCAAATAAAAAGTGGAGGGAGATAAGGTTTCAAGACTTTTATTTTACGTGCATTTTTCCACGCAAATTACTTCACGTGGGATACGTTCTGACTTTCGATTTCGGATAAAAATTTTCTGCCATTCTCGAATATTGAAGAGAGCCGCAAATAAAATCAACCTTGGTTCATTGATGAGAGAAAAAAAAGAATTCGAATTTCAGTTCGTAAGAAAACTCTGAGATCAAAACTTGAACTGTGGCTCAAAGGCTTACTTAATAGATTATCCAAGCTGTAAATTCAAAAAATATAGAACCAAAATCAAATGATTCGTTTTACAAATTGATATCGTCAATGATCTGTTTCCACGTAGATTGTCAACGTAAAAACTTAGAGTTCTGTGTAAATAACAATTACTGTCATAATTCACAGAACACAATTTTGGGCTAGAACATTTGCTATAATTAAGAACCCAGAATATACTTCTTTGCACCTCGTGCCGCATCAAAATATATCAAAGATTAGGCCCTATGCCTCATTAGCCCTTTTACTTTGCAGTTCAACCCGATTTTTACAAATTAAGCAACAAGATTTTCACTTTTCTAACCAATATAAGCTACGAAAATAGTTTAACCACGGAACGCAAAAAGTAGGGCCTACTTGATACCTTTTTCGCTGCCCAATTATCGCCGAATTTGCCGAAATCGCCAAAATACCTCGCGCGAAATTCCTAAACGTTCATTTTCGGATGTACAAGCCAAAGTTGAAACATCAAATGGAAGTACTTTTTGAGTTCTTGTAGGCACTTAATCGCCAAATGTGTGCCGCAGATGACATTTTGTATTTACAAGTGATAATCATAAAATAAAAATACATCAAGATCTCTACCGGTATTATCTGCTGACACTATATTATTTTATTGACTTTTTGTTAATATCCCGGCCCTTTACCTTAAGGAGGTGGTGGCAGTGATTTCTGACATTTCATAGGCTTTTACGGGCCAACTGTTTGAGATGAGGAATTTCTGGAGACAAAATGAAAGATCTATCCTCCATCTCGCGATTCCATTGCCCTTTATACCACTTGATTAACCGCGGTTTACATGAGCTTTTTCAGTTAATTTGGCAAATACCTACGTCTTTTACAGATTAAACCAGTCAAACGAGAGAAATCAGATTTTTCAAATCGGAAATAAGGAGCAAAATGTTACATACTGTACACCAAATAAACTTTTTTCCTTAACTTTTCCCCCTAAATTTTCAAATATTTTCAAACCAAAAAGTTTTTTGTCCTCAAATTCATATTTTCATGTCATTAGCCTCTTAATATCAAACCAGAATGACTTTTAATATTTTTACTTAAGGTCTTTTACATTCTTAATTCTGACGAACTTTTTTCTAGGGGCGAAATCAAAAGAGATAGTCAAATTAAGCATAACGGAAAAAAGTCAATTCATGTGTTTCAAGGAATTTGGCACAAGATTTCCTCGACTGGTAAAATTACGTTGAATAGCTAAGTGATTTGTTACGTTTTTTCTCATAAATTTTAATTTTGTTATCACTTTTAAATTATATTTTATTCAAGATAGTAAATTCGGACTGTTAGCTGAGTTGGAAATCGAGCGAATTTCTTTCAGATATTGGAATTGATTCTCAACTCCTTAGTCGCACAAACGAAAGCCGGACAATTTTAGAAAAACGCACCATGAAACTTCGACAAGACCTCCTCAATTGTATTTAAAAATTAGTTCTCAAACGAAAAATTCAACTGCTTAATTTCTGACGGTTTAATCGGTTAAATAAGATTATAGATAATTATATCTCTTGAAAATGGTTCGTTCTTTCAATAATTGCGCAATTTTGTTAAAATATTTGTATTTCTTGTTTCAAAATTTTTATATGTTCGAAGTTTTTAGCTTGAACAAACGCGAAAAAAAGGTTTTTGAAATGCTTATATATTCTAATTTGCTCATCTACTTCCTTCTGTGTTTTTTTTGAGTTTAAAGATCTTTTCGGCTATTTTGGGTTTGAATATTTTAACCTTGTGAGCATATAAAAAAAAAGTTTCCGCCAAAGGCATCAGAGCCACAATTGGCTCTACTTTGATGTTGTTTCACAGGAAAAGCTTAGGCAGTTGGATATAAGTCCTGTTAGATTTAATTCTGCATAGAAGTTGACATATTTTTTGCATCCGACATTTCATATCTAAATTTTTAATTTTTAGTTCTAGAAAATCCGTTGAGAAAAGCAAGTTACCCATATCACGTGATAACGGTCACATTGTTTTCAACAATGCATCGGAATTTGATGCTGGCCTTAGCGTCATAGTTTGTCCGCTTGATTTATATCTCCATTGATTCAAAGTAATGTTATAAATTAGTCAAAATTTTATGATTTGAAAAATGATTTTGTAAAAATGTTTATTTTTCCCTATAAAAAGCAGATTATTCATTTTTTGATTGTATTATTTTCGAGAATTATGGTAATGAAATACAACTGTGGACAATGTTTGTTGTTTAAAATTCACTTTTTTATAAACTATATATTTTTTCATGGTACTTGAAGGTGAAATTATATTTCACTTTCCTAAAAAACTATCTGCTCATACAAATCATAATTTTTTTTTAACTGTTATGCTCGCAACAACACTTTCCTAAAACTGGCTGATCTACATTTGATTTGTACTATGTCCAGTTCGAAATAATTTACGGAAGTGAAACATAGGCTCAAATCCTGATAAATCAATTCCCTGTTATGCCGGAACAACAATTCGTAGAAAATGTAACGGGTTTACCGTTAACTATCGGCTTGAGAATAGTATTCCTCGCTCAGCCGTGCACTCAATTTCTCCCTAACTTCGCATATTAACTTCAGGGTTCAAATTTGTCGGGATTTTGTGTATCAAAGGTTCCGAAAATGGGCGGCGCGTAATTAAGTTTTTCCATCCTTATTTAGTGTAACAAGTATATACTATTTCTACTTCGCTTATTCGTCTACTATTGCATTTTTGTACTTTCAAAGGTGAATACCGGCGCGAAATCGACTTATAAGGGTTCGCTTTTGCGCTACCAATTAGGAGTTTGAGCTAAGGTTTCAATAACCATACTTTTATATTTATATCTCCCCCCCCCTCTTTTCCATTATTGACTTTTAAAACAATTTACCGAATAAAAACTACCCAAGATTAACTTACGAGAAACTTATTTATTCGCCCCGCCGCAAGAAAAAGGGAGTTTAACCCCTAGCTTGTCCGCCCAATACAATCAAGGCAGGAACCAACCGGTTTAAAAAAAACAATTATTTTTCTGGAAACCGATCTTAAAATTCTTATTAAGTATTTTGAACAAAAGATTCCTGGATGCCAGTTTTTTGTCTTTTTTCATGATTTTAGGTATGCTGGAGCCACAATTGTGGCTCTGTGCTCACAAGGGTTAAGCTTAAAATATCGCCTTGGGTTGTACCCCTTATGATAACAAGGGATGAGAAGGGGTGAATGGGGGGATCCCATTTTATTAATTTTTCATAATCTTTTCGAAAAAATATTCTCAAATTCCGAATTCGAAAAGTTAAATTCGAACTGAAAAATTTTCGTAAAAAAGCACAATACGAAAATTCAAGTTGTCTTAGTTGTAAAACATAACTCTTGATGGTTTATATTGAACAGTATATATGCAGTAAGAGGTTTCATCAGCGCCATATCCGGATCGTCTAATGCACCGACCCCCTTCATATAACTCGTCACAGCGATGTTATGTAATTTTGTCGAAGTTATCAGGACTGAAATTGCATCTGAAAAATATTTTTTCTATTGTTAACGTAGTTGACTCAATTCTGGTTAATTCAGCAAAGTGACAAACTTTATTAATTTTCCGATATCTGCCAGACCATGAAAAAACGGCTATTATTCCGTAATATATATTTGCAATGGAAAGAAAAAATTGGAAAATTTTTTCGTAGTCACGTGATCAAAATTATAGCGATTTTTCGGTTTTCAGTATTTTAATTATATAAACAGATGCCATCTGTAGTATTTGAGTCAACGTCACTTATTAATGATTAACCACTGTTTGGAAAAAAAAAAAATAAAAAATTTAAAATTATGATTTTTTTGGCTCCAAACTCGATTTTTCGAGAAAAAAAAACGGTAAAAGTAAGAAAAAAGGGATCCCATTTGATCGACAAAAATTATTTTATCATCAAATTAACCGCCTTTGGTGAACTTAGTTAGTTACCAGTTTTTTTGGTACATATATCTCAATAAATTGTGTCATATACACTTTGTTGTGAATTTTCGAATTTTTTTTCCGAGTATTTTTCTATAACTAGAAAAAAAAAACATTTGCTGAAAATCTTTTGTTTTTGAAAATTTTATTCTATCAAATTTCAAATACTTAGACAAATTTTGAAAATCTGAAACTTCAAAAATTTTTTTTCCACATTCCCGCACCTTCCCGCACCCAGGACAATTTTTTTGTGATCAGCAATCACGATCTTTCGGTTGAAAAATAATTAGTCTACATTAATTCTAACTAGGCGTTTCCGACGCTAAAAACCTTCTTTTTTTATTGAATATGCGTATTTTTCGAGTAACATCGACTTCCTGAGAAAAATATCGATTTTTCGGAAAAAAATATTCACACCACTAAACGCCGCAATTAAATTTGGCACAGATCAGTATATGTTACAAATTTAACCTACGTGGTCGGTTTTGGCCGAATTCGGATGGTGGACATGCTAGCTATACTCATATTATTATTGTCGTAATTTCCGCCGAGTTTTTTAAGCTTTTAGAGTTATTTTTCCTGATTTTTTATGCAATAGTTTTTTGCGAAGGAATTCCAATTTTGATTGTTCACTAATCATTAAGTAACTAGGACACATCAACACATATTATGGAACAGAGCCATCGCATTCGTTTAATCAGTTATTTCTAGTCTCCCTCTGCTAGCAAACAAAAATTCTGTTATTTTTCACACCCATGACAATTTGAAATGAGAATTTCAAGTAAAAATGAGTATCGCTTTTATTGGCTCATTTTGTACAGATTTTTTCTGGTCATTTTAAGTCGCCAGGATTTCTTGTTTTTTAAAAAGTTTCAGTCAACCTATTTTCGGTTAAAATTTCGGATTTTACAGGTGGTCGTTCTTATGCTTCAATATCCAAATTAGGTATACAACGACTCAATTAACTTTTCTTATTTTTATTCAGTTGTTTATTAAATTAATTTGATCTTTTTTTTTAAATAGTGGCACAGTAAACTAAAGAAATATTAAATTCTGGGCGAATTATTTAGGTATTTTTTGGTTGTAGATAATCCCGATTATTCGCTTGTTTCCGAATATACTTATTGCGGCTTATGAAGTGAAAGCATTCGGTATAAATTCCATCGATACAATCTATGATTTCAATTCTACTTTTCACTTTGCTAATCTTTAATATTTGTTGAATTGTAGAGACATAATTTACTTATTCGTATTTGTTTCCATTGATTCTTCGCGATTTTCGTTTCTTAAGCCATTCTCATGACCCGTTCAAACGTCTTGTAAGGTGGCATTTCTAGCGTATTTGTGTGTACTTCTTATCGAAGAGTAGTACATATCGTCATGTAACTTTTATACAGGAATTTCCGAAGCAGGAGACAATAATAATGCGAAAATTGCAATTTTCAGTTTTGGTTTTGATGGTTGATTGATAGTTTATGATTGAAAATGTTACCTTTAGCCAAAATCTATGTTAATAGCAGGATCATAGCAAACAATCGATTAAATTAAATTATGATTTCTTCGGCTTCACCAGTTTCATACAAGTTCTCTCTGGAGATGCCTTGCTTAACCTCCTCATATGTATATATTTTTTACTTGATCTATTGCTCAGTTTGAAGGGTGGCATAAACCCGGCGTCCTGGAGTCATATAACTTACGAAATAGTAAGTCAGTATATTATTTTCCATTCCTTGTTATAGTTTAGCTGGACATCGATTTAATTTATGTTTCAGCTCCATAATTATTTTTATTCATGTTTAGAAGTTGAGTTTCGGGTTTTCATCTTTGAAATCGTGTAAAAATTTTGAAAAAATCGAACATTATGTGAAAATTATCCCGCATTTTTAGTTCCAAAATTTTTTTGTTTTAATAATAAAAATCTGTGGGATAAAAACCAAAAAAAAAATCACTTTATTTTTTTCATGATTCCTACATATTTTCTGAACCGCTGTTTGGAAATCATAAATTTTTATTTTATATTCCTTATCGACATTTGTAAGAACAAATTATAAAAATTTTCCCCAAATCAAGTCCGATTTTATTCGTGTGTTTTTTGAACTCTCCAAAAAATCATGCATAATCAATATTAAATTATTTTAGGTATCTATTATGTCGTATGTCAACTAATCGGTAGGTTCGACGCGATTATTGATTTTTGAACTGTTTGATGAAAATTTTTAACACTTGATGGTGCACTCGATAAGTTGCCATTCGGGCACTGAATCTTTAAAAAATTTTATGTTGTGTAAATCCCCAATCAAATGTGGGTTTAAAGGCGCCATTTTGTTTTAATGTCAGGACTTTTTTGAATTTCAAAACGCAATGAAGTCAATTTTTATCTCAAAAAAGCTGTTTTTCTCTACTTTTGCCATTTTTACCCTTTTTCATGGAAAAAAACTTTGATATTTAAGAATTTTTTGACTGTGCGAGTTATGAGGAAACTATTAGCGAGTACACCCGAAAATAAATGAATGTTTATAAATTTCTTTAAAAAAAATTCTATAGTTGGGTAGTTGGAAATTGATTGCACAGTGAAAAGTGTTTTTTTTGTATTTTTAATATAGTCAGTTATGTTTATTAGAAAATAAAATTTAACGTTCGTGGAATGAACACTTTTGTTGAAGATCAATATTAAAAAAAATAAATTTCCGCCTTTTTTTGTAAAGGGGTTTGCGAGATATATTTGCATTTTTATAAAAAACTATATTTTTATTAAGCTCGTTTATTCAAATCATCTTCAGAATGTGCGATAAAGAAAAATTAATTTGTGAGTCAGAATTTTGAGGTATGACATCTTATTTTGCTTAGTAGGCCTCGAATTTCCAAATTAAAGGCCTACTAAAAAATCAGCATTTAAAATCAGTTTATAGCAGGCCTTTATTGGCAATTTCGAGGCCTACTATTGCCAATTAAAACTGCATACCTGCGAAAATTTTGACTCAAAAATTATTTTTACTTTATTCGCCACATTCTGAAGTGATTGAAAAAAAGAAAGCTTAATAAAAAGTTAATTTTCTTTTAAAATTGCAATAATATATCTTCGTTAAACCCCTTTACAATATAAAATATGAAAGAGATACTGTTTAAGACGATATATAAGATTATCGGTGGGTTACATCGTTTCAAATGGCCATAAGCATTTCCTAACCAGAATTGCTCCGAGACAGAAAATTCCCCAGTTTTCACTGGATACAACCACAGATAGCAAAGCAGCTGGAATTTAAATCCAATACAAATTAAGACTATCGAGCTGACCAATTAAATCGTTCACTTAGGGACCAATTAGAGAAAAACGAAATTTAAAAAACGATTTTAATATCACATTATTTCAGTGTTAAGTACACTTATTTTCATAACGACTTAAGATGATAGAAAATATAAAAAAATATATTATTTGGAACAACGTAATGGACGCACGCAGAAACGTAAACTAGATTTACGAATTACAAATCCAATAGTATAGTAATGTACAAAATGCTTGATGTAATGTTATTAATTTCACAAAAAACAATTAATAATTCCCTTTTGAAAATTGAAAAATGATTTCTCTAGGAATAAAAATCCAATCGGAGGTAGAGCAATCAAAACATATTTAAATAAATTGAGGCTTTCTACTCCAATTGGCTGAAATATTGCTCATGAAATGCAGGATTTGATTGTTTTAAGATGCAGAAATTCGGTCACTTATATATTTGAATGCAAAACTAACATAAATGTACAACCCCACTACGACGCTTAAAGTTAACAACTTACTCAAATACCAATAAAGGATATTATCAGGTTTTCAAATAGATAAAAAGTTAAGGATTTAGCTATTTGAACATCCAAAGACTACTTTCCTTTAAATTAATTCATTTCGCCCGGACAAATTTCTTAAACTTTCTCTCAATCATCTACAAAATGACCTTTTAAAATTCGCGCGGTTCATTCCTAAACTAAACCATTATAAGTATTATGACCATCGTCTGTTTAACACAAATGAAAGTATAAAAAAAAGGTTTGGAATTTTTGAGGTTAAAAAAACAGGGATGCCTTTACGTCTTATATAAGTTCACTTTTTTCTATGACGTCAGGCGCCGAAAATTTATTATTTTAAAAATAAAAAAAGCCCCTTTTACAAAAATGGAGAGTTATCAGCTAAAGTACAAAAATGTTTACAGATTAGTTTGAAAAAATTGGGCATCAAATTTAAAAGATTCATGAAGTATTACAATTGTGCCTGTTTTCATTGTTCACTAGTTATATGTTCCAGAGTTGTAGACCACATTATAAATTTATCCATGTAGATCCTTGAAAGTATTTTTGGGAAAATAATTAGGATTCTTTCCCCGATGAATATTTTCAAAAAATTTTCTTATGGATGTTACTAATTAAATTTTACCTGTACGCACCAATAATTTCTACCGGTACGCACCACTTCGTACATAATTGTCCGAGCACTTTCAAAAAATCATAAAAAGCAGTACCACTCATCCGATTAAAAAGTTAGGCTGAGGCACATAGTTTAAATAATTATCCTTTACCTATTTTATTTAATAAACCAATTATCGATTTTAAAGTGGTCAACACTACACTATTGCGCCCCCGGAAGAGGACATTTTTCGATATTTTTTGTTATATTTCAAAACCCATCATTTTTCAATTATACAAAATCACATATTAAGTATTTGAATAATTTTCTTGACACAATATTTAAAAAAAAACTACGCTTGAGAATTAATTCGAGATTTTTTTATTATTTGTAAATTTTTATTCGAAAAAATTTTCTTTTTTTCTCTAGCTTTTGTTTCTCTCAAATAAATATGAATTAAAATTTATGAAATGATATTTTCGAATGTATTTTTTTTACTGTTCAATGATTATTGAGGCGCTAAAGGCAAAAAAGGCAGCATTATTTGGTTAGATTTTTTGTTACAATCCTCCATTTTTAATGTAATAATATATCGCCAAATACGATTATATACGATGAGTTGTGAAAATGATAGGAGCAATCGGAAAGGATGATTTCTCACAGCCGGACATGTGGCGAGCGTCCATATCCCGTGCGCCATGGTGCGCGTATATCAGGGCCCGGTGTTCATTCAACAAGATATAAATCAAAAATTTCAAAAAAATAATAATAGAGGTAAAGCTGTGTTGAATTAACTTCAAGAGAAATTATATTTACTAGAGAAATATTTATCGGTAATGTGGGTTGATATATTAATCATACGCGAGTTTCAAATATATGATTTTTTTTATTTACAAGTTAAATTTTTCAGGTTTTTTTTCGCAATTCAACTAAACTCACCGTAAAGCGCTCGCGTCGGCAAATAAAAGTCGGATTTTATTTCTTAGAGATTGGTTTCGAATGGGCCGAACAATTTTTGTATCAGTGTTGGATTCGTTAAATCATAATAAGAACGTCCGATAAATTTTTATCGTAAGTTTGTGAGACAAAAGTGCTCGATTAAAAAAACGTTTCTTATTTTTCACGCTATAACTTCATAAAAATTATCTCACAGCATTTAAATCTAGCATATTCGGAATTTCTCGTACAATTTTGAGTTCTACCTGATATTACGATACAAAATATTGCACACTTAAATGTGAGAGTGGTTTGTTTTGAGTCGTTTTCCGACTTCAAAGAGGGCACTCAAAATATATTTTTGTTTTGTCTTTCGAGGTTATAACTCAGGGGTATTAATGCATCCAGTTTTTAATTCGATATTTGAAAATTTTCAGACATTTGTATAATTCATTGTGAATCTCAAAAGATAAAATATATAGCGGTTAAATTCTTACAGATACTTGTGGTCGAAAAAAAGGTCAATCTCTACCAATAGTGTTATCGATGAGTGCGTACAGGTTTAACAGTTTTGCACATTAAACGGGTTTTATCGTTCAAACGACAAGGCTATCAAATGGGTGGTAAATTATCTCAGCAATAAGCACATCTGTTACATGGCTTCGAATTAAATTATAAAAATACATGGATCAAAAAAATAGTTATTTTTTTTGTAGGTACTGTCGAATGATGGTTTTTTACTCGTACATAACGATATAAAATATTTATTTTATCAGGAATGGAATAATTCGATCCTTTTTTAAAGTTATACATCCTGGAATTGAAAAAAAAATTTATCAATATTGGCACTATAGTTATTTTGAACGACGATAACTCGGAACTTCAACAGTTTCATAAACCGGAAAACGTAGTTTTAAATTATTAAAAGAGCCTATTCACCATTTACAATACAAAAACTCATGTATTATCAAGAGAAATTTTTTGAAGCAAAACATTGCACTTCACGATACAAACCTTGAACTGCTCTTACTAAGTAACAAACATTTATGCATAACTCATATCCTTAGAGTGATTAATAAAAAATAACGAAATTAAAAGAGACATTTTGGGCCAAATCCAAATAAAAACTTAGAGAAGCAGACAGAAATGATTCCAGACTGTAAAATTTTATTCATAACCTTAGCCTCATAAGTTCACATTTGCAGCAAATCGCGGCTAACTTGAAAAAAATAAACACCAATTATCGACTCAATGTCATTTTTAAAAACATCACCCTGACATATTATTCTGCCTAGGCTTAAACCCCTTAGTTAACACCAAATTAGTGTGTATTATTTCACATTGTGATTGTGTGTAACCGAAACTTATGTAGGACAAAAATTTCTAAAAATTTTGAAAAGTAGTTTTTTCAACATGCGATCAAATATTCACATATAATAAAAATCACTGGAATGTACAGACTAAAAAGAAGCTCTAGAAAACACTTATGGTACCGTCCGAACGATACCCTATGTCGAATTTCCTATTTTAATCATTTAAATGTTTAAAGTAGGAATCTTAAAAAAAAGCGGGCCTAAAATTTGGTTTTGGGATTGCCTGCGCGAATTTCAATACTCAAATGAGTGCGAGGGTTAACATACATATAGCCATACATATGCCCAAATTTGGATTGTTCACAGTCATTTATCTATTTTGAAAACCGGTGGGAAGATGAACTTCATTTGGAGTAAAATCATAGCTAATCTGAGGCATAATTTGTTGAATTGGAATAATTTCGCTTGGAAGTACATCTTGACATATTAAATTATCGCGACTCGCATAATGCACTGACTAGAAGATACGAAAATAATTACTTTATTTTTTGCTTTATTATCGTCAGCCAACCTGATATGTATATATTCCAGCCTATAAAATCTTTTTGTTGTCTATTTTGAAGGATTTTTAAGTTCAATTTAAATTTTGCATTCGGAATATTTTACAAAAAAATGAAAACATTTTTTGAAAATTTGCACATTTTAATTTGTCAGAATATTTTTGTAAAATTGAATTTTTTTGTTAGCAAACAAATATCATATTTTGTTGACATGAGAAGCGTTTAAAATCACCATGACAATTTCAAAATACGGGATGTCAATTTTTATTTGTAATTTGAATTCTTGGGGTAAATTTAATAGCTCGCGGACCACCAAAGTTCGACTTCATTTTTATAATTAATTTCTGTTAATTATGTTATGCACCAATAACTTGATTCTAACTTGCTAAACACTATCAGTTGAAGAAATTGAAAAAAACATTGTACATACTTCGCAAGTCCTCCTTTTTAAATTTTTGATTTTTTTTTTTACTTTTTTGAATAAACTCTTTATTGCAGAGATGGACAAAACAAAACCTTTCAGGTGTAAATAATAATGCGTAACACAAACTCGGATTCTTCATCAAATCATAACCCTTATATTATATATAAGTTTTTCATAAAACAGAAATATTTTTGAAAACAAATCCGAATAAGTATTAAAAACAGTGATTCCTTTTTATAAGCGAAATTATGAATTTTGAATTGAAACTTTCACCACTAGAGGAATTTTCAAAAAAGGCCATAATTGACTCACCCTATGAGTAACTGATATCTCAGAGAAATTTGGCTCAAAAAATTTTTCAGGTAATTGTACCTACTTATTCACGATTATGGGAACGAAATGAAAATTTTTGTGAAAAAAAAACGCGGAACCGTTCGAACTTTGACGTCATATGTCGAACCATTTTTGAATTTTATTAAAAAGTTCACAAAAGGTTCGTGTGAAGTAAATCCACCAAAAATCCGGCATTACTTAACTACTCTACCAAAGGCATCAAATAAACTTTGAAGACTACATTTGGGAAAAGTCAATCTTAAAAATGACGTCATTCATACGCTCAAAGAGTAATTTTGAGATATAAGATTTCAAAAAAATCGGCGATTTGGCACCAAAAAAGTATTTTAGCTAAAAAATCGTGAATGCGTAGGTTTTTTCGGCGATTTCAGCAAAATTGGCAATAGTGAGCCGGCGATATTGATATTCCCTGTAATGTTTCATAATTGGTTTCAGTTGCGGTCCCTAATTATTATGTGACAAGATTTCTTCGCTCGATATTTTGAGCTCATAGTTTGATATATCACTTGCTAAAGGGAATTTTAAATCGTCTAAGGAGGTATGCGACTCGATTAGATGAGTGTCCTCGGAGTGACCAGAAATAAAGACAAATCCTAGTTTTTTCTTTGGGTTTGGAAAAAGTTCAAAATTTTGGTCACTCCGAGTGCGCGTGGAGGGACCAAAAATCTTTAAAACCTTATGTTTATCTTAGGAATAGTAAAAAGTTCAAAAATTTGTCACTCCGACCAAAATTCGGTAAATATTTAATCGAAATTTAATTTTCTAGAAAATTGAAAATAGTTTTCAAACCTGATTGCTAAAAAAACTTGTCACGGTCAATAATCTGAAATTTTTCAATCTTTAAAATTTACACTTTGCACAGCTTTTAATAATTTATTAATCCAAATATCGTTTAAACTTGAAAGATTCATCCTTTATAGCTAATTGCTTTCAGTTGCCTGGCGGATCCGTTTATTTGGACGCATAAAATATTCCACATCAAATTTGCTCATCGCAAACGCGTTTTGAAATTTCAAAATGAGAGGCCATTCGAAATACTGGAAGTTGAACCAGAAAATCTTTTCCTGCGTTTTTTGGGATATTTACGAAAAAAATACTTTAAAAGTGTGAACATTTTTTTTTTGGGAAAGTTTTCGATTACGCCGATTTGTGTAACCAAACCCAGCTTTTTCCGAAGTATAATGGATCAGGTGAAAGGTTTGCAAACAAAATTCAACATTTTTTACTCAATACTTATTGAGAAAACTATCACGCTCTGCTGACAAAAACGCGCTTATTATATTACAGTGGGGTGAGACCAATGGGCAACAGCGGACCAATAGGCAAACACTTTTTTGCAATTGGATTTTTCAGACCCTATGGGACCAATGAGGCAACATTTTTTTCGGAAGCTTGCGTGTGTTGATCCATAATCTGCACCCAACTGTTAGTAGTTCAGTAAATGTAAAAACGTAAATTTTTTGATTCCGACCTCTAAATCAATAACTCTAAACAGTGTTCTTATAAAAGCTTCCCCAGAGGTTTGGTGAAATTAGATAATTTGTCGCAATTATCAAAGAAATGGACATCATTTATATTCATGTACAAAAGCTTTATTTTGATGACACTACTACTTTCCCGAAACTCTTAATATTTTATTAAAAACAAAATCGTCAACACATTTCCATCAGAAAGTTATTTCAAAGCGATTGCTTAACCTCAACTGCAACCGAGGTCGGCAGATTTGTTTGAATCGTTTGCTCTGCTCTTGCTCTAGCACCATTTTTTTTTTCGGTCCGCATCTGGCTCTAGCCCATTTTTTTTTTCGGTTTCGGCTCTGCTCTGCTCTACACCACTTTTTGAATGGTTTGCTCTGCTCTGCTCTAAACCGGAATTAAATTTTGACTGCTCTGCTCTAAAGCGCAAAAAAAATCTGTTTGCTCTGCTCTGCTCTAAAAATTATTTTTTTTTATGCTCTGGTGCTCTAAATTTTTTAAGGTTTAAAGGCACAAAATAATTGAGGGGGGGGGTTTTCAGTACAGAAATTGAGTGGTTATGAGGGGGTATAAAATATTAATAGGGGTTTGGGATCGAACAACCAAGAGGCAAGGTAGATATATATCAAGAAGGGTTTGGCGTGCCAATTAATTAGAGGGTATTACTAATACTGTATGAGGTATTAAGGGGGTCTTAAGCAATTTTATTATTAACAAGGATTTAGGTATTAAGGGGTTTAACTAATTAAGGTGGTATCGTAGGATATATTCTGGTAGCCGCATTTTTGAGAGATTTGCCTAAAAATAATTCCTGCGATCGAGCCTCGATTTTCAGCATCCTACTAAAACATCTTATTTGTTCAAAAAATGAGCCCCTAATCGCCGAAGGCCGAATATATGGATATTGATATTGAAATTTAATTTTGTTGAAAATGAGCCCAAAATCGGCCGAAGGCGATAAAAAGGAGAAATATATTTTAATTAATTTTGTTGACAAAATGAGCCCAAAATCGCGCGAAGGCGATAAAGGAGGAACAATTTATATTTAGTTTTAATTTTGTTGAGAAATGGACCAAATCGGCCGAAGGCCGATAAGGAGGAGAAAATTTATATTTTAATTTTAATTTGTTTGAAAAAATGGCCCAAAATCGGCCGAAGCGATTAAAGGGAGATATTATATTTTAATTTAATTTTTGTTGAAAAATGAGCCCAAAATCGGCCCGAAGCCGATAAAGGAGATTATTATATTCAATTAATTTTTTTGAAAATAGCCCAATCGGCCGAAGGCGATAGGAGAAAATTCATAATTTGAAATTTAAATTTTTTGCGAAATGAGCCCTAAATCGGCCGAAGGCCAATGCAAGGGATGTGTTATTTTTATTTTGTTGAAAATGAGGCCTCAAATCGGCCGAAGGCCGATAAAGAGGAGATATTATATTTTGCATTTATTTCCGAAAATGATTCGACAAGATAAGGCAGGTTTCTACAAATTGGCATTTTTGGAATTAATTGCTCAAAGTGCAAATTTTCCAAGAAATGCTCTGTAAAATTGTGTCCTAGAATTTTGACAGTTAAACGACGCTAATTTTTGGGTAAACTAGCAGAGCTGATATCCAAAAAAACTTTTGCATCTTGAAGAAAAACACTTCACGTTGTATTTGTAATTTAACAGTAATCTGATTACAATCCCACATACGCATACACCTACGGCTTTTAAAAACTTTCCTAAAAAAAACACTCAGAAATGAATGTTCTCCTTCAATTTTACACCTTTTTCATTATTAATTGTGTCAGGCTCCAGAGAAAGCTCAACATAATGCAAAAGCGCTTTTTATCGGAATTTTTGCTTTGGCGGCCAAAAACCGTAAACAAAAATTATTGATTATTTATTATTTAATTGAAAGGGCTTATTTGTTTTTATTTTGACGCTCCGAGTTAAAAATAACACCAAAATCCTTAAAAGTGTTAAAAATACGAAAAAAATTATTTTTGGAAGCATTTTGTCATTTTTTTTTGGTTTTTAAATTTTTTCAAAATTAAAATGAAAAGTTTGAAAATGGGATTGTATCAGATTACTGTTAAATTACAAATCACCGTGAAGTGTTATTTTTCTTAAAAGATGCAATTTTTTTTTGGACATCAGCTCTGCTAGTTTTATCCAAAAATAGGCATTCGTAAACTGTTCAAATCTGGGACACAATTTTTACAGAGTCATTTCTGGAAAATCTGCCACTTTGAGCAATATTCCAAAATTCCAATTTGTAGACCTAGCCTTAATTCCTTTCGAGATCAATTTTTTGACAAAATTAAATGCAAATAATTAATATCCTCCTTATCGGGCCTTCGACCGATTTTTGGGCTCATATTCACAAAATTAAATAAAAATAATAATTTCCGCCTTTATCTGCTTCGGCCGATTTTGGGCTCATTTTTCAAACAAAATTAAATTAAAATTATAATTTTCTCCTTTTATCGGCCTTCGCCGATTTTGGTCTCCATTTTTATTACAAAATTAAATCAAATATAATGTTCCTGCCTTTATCGCCTCGGCCGATTGGGCTCATTTATCAACAAAATTAAATTTCAAATTATATCTCCCTTTATTCGGCCTTCCCGCCGATTTTGGTCTCATTATTCAACAAAATTAAATTAAAAATAATTTCTCCTTTATCGCCTTTCGGGCCGATTTTTGGGCTCAATTCTTCAACAAAATATAAATTAAAATATAATATCTTCCTTTATCGGGCCTTCGGCCCGATTTTGGGCTAATTTTTCAACAAAATTAAAGTTAAATTAAATTTTCTCCTTTATCGGCCTTCGGCCGAATTTGGGCTCTTATTTTCAAACAAAAATAAATTAAAATATATATCTCCCTTTCGCCTTCGCCAATTCGGGCTTATTTTCGACCAAAATTAAATTCAAAAATATAATATCTCCCTTTATCGGCCTCGACGATTTGAGCTCATTTTCCACAAAAATAAATTAAAATAATAATTTCCCCTTTTTATCGGCCTTCGCCCTGATTTGGTGCTGGCACTTTTTTTCAAAAAAAAATAATTTCAAAATATGATTCTCCCTTTGTCGGCCTCCGGCCATTTGAGGGCTTCAATTTTCGACAAAAATAAATTCAAAATATAATATCTCCTTTTATTGGCGTTCGATAATTTTATTTTATTTTTCAAAATTTGCTGAAATTTGTTTTTCGAAATTTTTTTTTGTAACACATTTCCAAGAAATACTTCGAAAAAATTCATGTTTTGAGATTTCAAAAGATTTTTTATACTCTTGCAGCCACTACCCGCCGTGTCCAATTAAATGTAAGGATCAGTAACGGCACAAACCTCACGGTGGAAAAAATTAGCTTCCAGGGACCTCCAGGAAGATGGTTTTGAACAAAATTTTTGGCAATTTTGGGCATCCCCCTGTATTCTCATATCGAAAAACGACCAATAACGCAATCTCAAAGTAGAGTTTTGTTAATTTGGGTCTGCTCTGCTCATTAAAAGTTTGCTCTGCTATGCTCTGCTCTACCATGATTTTCAAAACGTTTGCTCTGCTCTGTTCTACCTTGATTTTTCAAAACGTTTGCTCTGCTCTGCTCTACCTTGATTTTTCAAATCGTTTGCTCTGCTCATTTGTTTTCAAACGTTTGGTCTGCTCTAAAAAAAGTAGAGCAGAGCGGTAGAGCAGAGCAAAACTCTGCCGACCCCTGACCTGCACGGAGCGTGTTTTCAGAACACAGAAGACAAAATATTTTGGGAAGTGTCATTTTGGCCGGCGGAATATCGGAACAGACCCCCTATAGTTCCCCTTATTTTTAATTTCAAGGAATTTTGGTTGAGTTATAGAAATTTCTCATCAGCCCGGAAATGCATTATAAGGATTCGATTTTTTTTAATGCAGTTGAAACAGTACTGGAACACAAGATAATGATCTACAAATATACTTACTAGAAAATATAAACGTTTGCAAGAATGGACACTTTTATTGAAGATAAAAATTAAAAAAATAATTTTTACATGTTTTTTTATTTATCGCTCTGAAAAATGTACCAATATGCCGGATCGATGCCACCCCCTTAAGATAAGTGATAAGCTTATTGAAACCGATTTTTGACTTCTGAAATTCCTTATTTCAAATGGTCTGTATAATAAAAAAGGCATCGCAGTCGCAATACTATCCGGCACATTCATCAGGCTTTAACAAGATTAATGCGCCTGATTGTATTGCGGCTGTGATGCCTTTTTATCTTCAAGCTATAGTACAATACTGATACGATACTAATGATTCACTTGAAGACCTTTTTTGAAAGAAAAAGCAGAATATTCAACTTTTATATCCGTAGCAAAATTCCAAGGAAAGAAAAAGTAAATTAGATCTCAAAGAAAATTTTATTTGCTTTACAGCAAATTATGTCAATGAAAATATATCTGGAAAAAATGAGTTGAACAAAAAATCATTAATGACAAGATCAGTTTTATAAGTTATCAATAAACTTAGAAACAAAATGACGTTGGTGCGTTTTTTACTATTAGACCATAGCCCAAAAATGAATCACGTGACCTTCAAATTCAGAATAAAAATTTTGTAAGTTAACAAATATAATCAAATTACGCCGAAAAATTTTTTTGGGCAAATAAACACCTGATTTAAGAGTTTTGAGCATAATGATATTTTCCAAAAAGGTCACGTGATCTTATTTTTCAAGACATAAGAATTAATATATGACATATTCCAAACCTTATTTTTCGATTATTTCGTCACGTGATTTTATTAGGACATTGGTATAATGAGAAAAAGTCTTTAAAAACGTTGAAGTTCATCAACAAATGGTTTTGACGTGATTTGAGTACATTCTAAATTACCGTATATTGTGTATCGTATATCAAATTACGTCAATTTCAAAGTTCATCTTTAGAACCTTGTAAGTACCTCAAAAAATCCGGAAGGGTTGACTTTTTGAAGAATATTAGCAAACTATGGGTCAACAATGTTACTGAAAGGGCGCCAGAGAGCAAAAATCCCTCTGTGAAATCTGACACATTTTTGCTCTAGGTGACTTTAAGTACATAGTTGACCCATAGTTGCTAATATTGCATGAGAAAATTGACCCTCTCCGATTACTTTTGGTGGTACGTTCCAGTTTATACAATGAACTTGAAAATTGAAACCTTGTTTGATATGAAACGTGTGTTTAAAATATAAAAATAAACGTTTAATTTCATATTATTTATAGCACTTTTGGTGTGGAACTGGAGGTAATTTCGCAACTTTTTATTGCAATTGTCTGAATTGTATTTAAGATGGGCCGAAAGCTAGATGGCCGAAAATCAAGTCTGGGTACAGACTCACTTCTAAAGCCTACGAGTTAACTTCGTAGTGGCCAACAATCTCTGGACCCGTAGTGTCTTTGCACCATCCGTGGTGTTGCATTTAAATTAGGCAATTAAACCGACGATTCAATTATCAACATATATTTTTTCTATGATAATATTAGATACAAACAATTTTCTACTCGTCCCTATAAAATTTTTTTAAAGTTTATAAAAAGTCATCAAAATGTGAATAAGAAAATTAAAAACTCTCTCATTTTCGCCGATTCCTGACAAACAAGTGCATAAATAACACGAATTTAGGGTTAATTTGACATTTAAAATTTGAAATATTAACCGTCACCAATTTTGGGTATGTAATCTGCCAAAAATTGAATGTTTTAAAAAAATCTTAGTAAAATGACTCTTTAAATTTTTGTGGACGATTATTTCTCTCTTCTTTCTGTCCGCCTACGCATTCTCCAATGTTATCCCTTATTCGGAAGTTTGGACTTCTAGAACTGCTCTATTTAAATGTGAGGCAAATTTAAAATGCAATAAAAGTCTTAGAAATTCGTGACGATTCTTTTAAGGGGTTTCCACGTGATTGAGTACTTTTTGAAAAAACATAGTACAGTAATTTAAAAAAATACTCAAAATTACGTTCAAAAAAATTCAGGGTCACTTCAAACGTTTTTAAGACTTTTTTCACATCCACGCCATAGTCCGAATAAAAATCACGTGACCGAAATAATTCAAAAAATAGGTTTGAAATATGTCATAAATTAATCCTTAATTTCTCGAAAAATAGATCACGTGACGTTTTGGAGAATATTATTGTGTTCAAACTCTTGAATTAGGTGTTAATTGGCCCAAAAATTTCGGCGTAATTTTGATCACTATTTGTTTACTTGAACCAAAACCTTATTTCCTAATTTGAAGGTCACGTGATCGTTTTTGGACTTTGTGTTATCGGGAAAAAAGTCTTAAAACATCTAAGAAACCACTTTCACTTCTTTCAAAAATTGATTTATAGCAATTTTTAAAAAAAAAAGTAACTATTTTTATCAACCTTATTTCCTTAATTATATACGGTCACGTGATCATTTTGGGGCTATAGTGTGATGGAAATAAAAAGTCTTAGAATTTTCTCTGATTTCCCGCTCAAAGGCTTTTTTTTTTTGATGATTTTAAATTTTTTTGCAAAAAATAAGTAATGTAATACAGTAAAAATTTTCCGAAAAAAAAAACGCACAAACGTCAATTATCCAAATAGTCGATCTATCACTTTGAAAATTTTAATTTTTTACATCGATTAAGGGTCCTAAATTGCGAATTAAAGGCCATTGCACTCACGGATTGGTTGCAAAAGACACTACGGAGTTAAGGGTGCTCAGTGGTTAAGATTTTTGGTCATTTTTCACTCGTGATCATGAAGTTACTCTGGGGAGTTAACCCTGAATTTTAATTCACTGTTATTATTAAAATTAAATGTCACTTTTAATTATTTGCTTTACTTCCGCAAAATAATTGGCCGTATTATCGCCCGATAATGAGTTTAAAAAAGATTTGGACATGATAACATAATCTCCGCGATTTGAATTGGACCTGCTAATGAAACATAGGCTATGTGAGTCAGGTACCAGACGTTTATGTTGTTCAGCTAACCTAAAGATAATTTTGACTCCGCGGACTCGGAGTGACCAAATTATTGAAGCTTGGATACTGACCAAAATTTGGTCACTCCGAGTGCGCACTCGGAGCGACCAAAAATAAAAATCTGGTGGTCAAGCACGGCGAACAAATTTTGGTCACTCCGAGTACCCCCGATTTAATAAAAGCCTTAGATGCATTAAACATGCTTCAAATTTATACAGGGTGATAATTAAGTGTATTACGAACCAAATCATCAGAAAAAGTCCGAAATTTTCGATTTTTTATAAGTATTTAAAAAATGAAGTTAAAAAAAAACGTTTGCTTAAATTTGATCACTCAAACTTCGAAATATCGTCTTGATGTTAGCCAACTTTCTCATCAGTGTTTTACTGGCTTTCATTTGAGCCTATTTTCGAAAAAATCGAAGCACTTTTTTATTCGGAAATTTTTTCGAAAATGATTGAAATAATCAGATTTCGAGTTTTAGCTGTAAATTGCAAGAAAGCTCGTGAGAATCTCTTTCGTATTTTCTGAGGAATACTTAATTAAAATTTGAGCCATTTTGCAAATAAATCCTCGGAGGTGATAGATTTCATTGGTTATTTGGCGTTCTAGAATTGTTAAGTCGCCGGATCAAAAAAGCTCGTGAGAAAAGATTGACATACTACCGTCAGGTGATCTGTGAGAATTTGAGCTCAATTTGATATACCGTCTGGGAGGAAATAGATTTTGCAGTTTGGAAAAAGTCATCTTGTTACGATACTGTACCTATTGCCAATAGGCTATTGGTGTAATGGTGAAAAATAATTTGTGATGTACTTGTCCGCAAGATTAAGGATAGATCTACAAATGAGCATTTTCGGTTTTTCTTATGAGCTCTTAGTTTTCAGTATATTTCACCGAGAAAATGTCAAATCAGAGTCACATACCCCCTTAATATTTTTACATCGAATGATAATTTTTTTATGCAAAATAAATATACAACGCTCAAATTTAAATTTTGCTAATTTTTTATTGAGTTGTCAATTTTGAACTATTTTTTATTGTGTAAAGTCAACAGAAAATTTTTGAATTCAACGGCATTTTATTTCTTTTATTTTCTAGCTCATCATGATTGTTACTTGCTGATAATATTACCATCGCAGGTTCCAAAACGTGATTTATTATCGAAACTATTTAATCATTATGATTCAATAATACTTTTTTTTCGAACAATCTTTTAATATCCCGCTTAATTGTACAAAATAAAAGGTTTATTTTTATGAATTTGTTTTCGTTGATTTTCACGATGCTGGCATTCAAGCCATCTCATAACTCGATCAAACGTGTTGTAAAGTGGAATTCCAAGCGTATTTTTATGATTTTTATTATTCAAATCATTTCCAGAGATTGAAACAAATAAAAATGAAAAAATTACAATTTTCATGACTTTGTTGTGGTTGATTTACTGTGTCTGATAAGTTTATGATCAAAAAACTTTTTCTTTATACTAAAAATTATGTATGCAGAATCGTAACGTAATTTGATTTAGATTGAGTTATAATTTCTCTCGTTATACCAAGTTGATGTAACAATTCTCTTTATAATTAAATTAAATCCCTTCAGCTTGCTCTACATCATGACAACATTATAAATCACCTGAAAGAAGCTCTATGAACTCGGCATACTTTACTCAATAAAACTAACAAAATATTAAAGTTCATTTGTTTTTGTTCTTATCGTCAGCTAAGTCGATATTTATATCAATGTTGCTTCATAATCCATATCATGCTACTTGTTGTCGATTTTGTGGCCCTTTTATCAGAAAATGAGTATTTTCTTCACTCGCCACAGTGTTGTCAGTCGAAATAGAAATTTGTATCTAGCTCATAATGATACTGGATTATTTTACAGAATCAAATCCCGGAAAATCCAATTTTCACTTTAAAAATCAGTCAATATGAATCAAATTTATTTGATTTCATCTACTTATATTTATTATATATCTTATTATATCTATATATCTATTTATATTGAAGGTTTAATTAATCTCTTTATGATTAAATAAAATCTTTATCGCTTGGTGTACATCTTGACAATATAATTAATTACCTGGAAGAAGTGATGTAAACTCAGCATATTATGTTCAAAATAACCCACGAAGATATATTAAGTTCATTTGTTGTGGTTCTTATAATTAGCTTAGTCGATATTTATATATTCCAGTTGATTAAAATCATGATTATATGATATAATTTATATCTATTGAAAGTTTTTAATTTGCATCTTCATGTTTTGATTTTTTTTTAAAAAAATATTTTTTCTCGAAGCGAACCGATAAAAATTTCGCAGCATAAAATTAAGTTTTTATCATGTATGGTTCTCGAGATATAGCTCTCCGTCGGGTATAAACTTAACTTTAGCTGAACGTTGGCCCACTTAGACTGCTAGTACACCTCACAAATATAACACAAGTGTCGTGCGAGCGCCAAAGCCCTATAGCGGTGGGAAAAAAACTAGACTTAGTAGCTAACCATACACATACCATATATAGCCAGAAATAACTTTATTTGTTCGAAAACTTAAGCCTGAAGATGCGATCTCAAGTCAATCACTGGCATTTGGCAGCTTGCAAGTTCAGTCGTGTAAAGTTAAGTTAATCAGTTGGGCCACTTTCCATATTTCAACATTTTGAAAATAAATAAAAGTTTAAAAAATCAAATATTTAATATCAAAATTTTTGAAGTTAATTATGAAAAAAATATTAAAAAAAAATTGGGCTTCGGAGTTGATTCGCAGCTTGAAACTTTGGAAATCTTAATTGTTTCGACAGAAATATTCTTCTTGAAACCAATGCCACCAAAACATTTTTTAAATTTGAATTTCAACGTCAGTAGAAATGATACATTTCAGTTACCTCCAACGCGTACAGCCGTGAATTTTTTACATGAAGCCTTTGTTTCTACAGTCTTGCATATATGGATTACCGACCCTCAGAGTATAGAGCCTCAATATTTGAATGAAACAAACAACGCAAGATATTAGCACCCAATCAAAACCCTGGATTGCGGAATAGGCCGCTTTCATGGGCCAGATTTAACCAATCAACTGCTCAGACTCAAATGTACTCTGAGGGTCGGTAATCCATATTCTGGTGCAGCAAATTTCATAACAAACATGATAATTTTTTTTATTAATTAAGTTGTGAAAACTGATTTTTACGATTATCTCCCCTGTAGCCATAAATTTTTTCGAATGTGTCGATAATGTTTAATTAATTGTTATTGTGAATCACATTAAAAAATCTGAATTAATCTTTTCGATCAAAAAACAAACAGAAAATAAAATGAACAGATGGTTTTACAAGCAAATTAAACTTTTCGTTTTCTAGGCGGCATAGACTATGCCTAGGGTGCGCTGCGGTCAAAATTCTAAGCCCCTCCGAATACTTTAGAGCCAGAACCCTCTTCTCCATAATAAGCATTTCTTGCATGTCTGAATTTAACGACGTCCCTTCCTTGAACTGCATCTATAGCCAATTCTAGTCCGGAAATTAATGCCGGGATTAGTAAAAGTTTGTAAAATCTCATTTTCTAGTTTGAGTTAATAACTTGGAGATTTTTTCTATTTTATACTAAAGGTGAGATTTTCCAGGGCAATATTTTGGCCTAAATTCTGTCGCTCTTTTTCTAAACGATTATCAATGTTTACCAAAATTGTTGATATTGTTTCCAACTTCTAAATTTGAAATAAATAAACTGAATTATTTATGTTTTCAACTTTGAGCTTTCGGTTTTCGCCTTGATCAGAACGTAAACGTAAAATTGACAGCTAACAGTGAAAATATGCAAAATTGTAACTTACCTTAAATAAAAGTTTTCGCACCACAAATTTTATAACAACAAATAAAGTTTTGAAAATAAGTTTAAAACCTAGCGACAAAAAATGTTCACTGTTCTTTGAGGCCTTATTTGTACCTATTTTATAAACTAATTTACAGAATATAATGTTTTTGTGCTAAAAAGTTGTTTTTAACGTTTTTTTTCCGTACAAAAACGTATATTCATGGTCGGTTGCAATTATTAAGATTTTTACTGTTAATTTTAAATACATATTAACACGCTTAACCATTGTGAGCATATAAAAAAAGTTCCGCCAAGGCACCAGAGCCACAATTGTTGCTCTACTTTGACGTTGTTTACAGAAAGCTTGAGGCAGTTGGAATATCAATTGTTCCTGCATAAAGAAATTAAAGTTAATATTTTTGCATCCGACATTTTATATTCTAAAATTTTGATTTTTTGTTCTAGAAAGTATAGTGAGAAAAGCAAGGTATACCATATCACTGATATACGGTCACAGTTGTTTTCACAAGTTGCATTTTTGTCGGAAATGATGCACAAGTATCTGGCCTAGGTCAAAGTTTTGTCCGCTTTGATTTATATCTCATGATTCAAAAGTAATTTATAAATTAGTCAAAAATTTGTATGGAGAAATCATGATTTATGATAAAAAATGTTTATTTTTCCCTATAAAAGCAGATTATTACACTTTTTTTTATTTTTTTTCGAGTAAATATGGTAATGAAGTACAACTGTGGACAATTTTTGATTGCTTAAATTCATTTTTATACTTATTTAATTTTTTCATGGGATACTTGAAGTTGAAAATTTCACTTCCGAAAAAAAATAACTGCTCATACATAACAATTAATTTTTATTTTAGCTGTTATGCATGCACAAAAACACTTTTCTAAAAACTGGCTAATCTCTCATTTGTATTTTATGTCTTGTTCCGAAATCATTTTTCCGGAAGTGAAACATAAGCAAAAAAACTTGTGAGTAACAATTTTTGTTAACAATGGATATGTACAAGCATTTTAAATCGAGAAAACACGATTACAAAGCGTAGAATGTATTTCTAATGATGTCTTTTTTTTAAATCTGGAGTTTGAACTCAGGACATTTTTTTCTTAACTTAAATAACACTACTTACTCAAACTTCTTTACACCTATGATTTAACAATTTTTGTCAGGACGTTTGATTAACTGTCAGGACGGTTGAGTAACTGTCAGGACGGTTGAATAACTGTCAGGACGGTTAAGTAACTGTCAGGAAGTTTTTCACATGTACTTTTTCAGGGAATTTTGTCTGGTTAATAAATTAATTAAAGCTTCTCATTGAACTTTATAAGAATAAGTTAATAAAATTAGCTTTTGATTTATAGTCTTTCAGGATTTTAACAAAAATAACAGAAAAATAGGAAGCAAAATTCAAAAAAATTATTTTGAAATTTTTTTTGTGACAATTTCCGGTGAAATTAACAGTTTTTCATTAACCTTGGTATAAAAGTGTGAGTATATTCTTGTTCTAGTCAATTTGCCTCTCAGTAGTAAATGGGGTGGCCACACCGTTTATATTTCAACTTTTGAAACGACTCATCCGTTGAGTTCTTCGATAGCTCAAAATAACCACACATATGTTTTTATTTCCATGGAAAAATCGAAAAGTGTCAGGAGTCCTGACTCAGGACGTTTGTGTAACTGTATTATTTTGAGCTATTTGTCAGGACGTTTGAGTATCTGTCAGGAAGTTTAAGTAACTGTCAGGCCGTTTCTTGTCCGGACGTTTGGGTACTGTAGTAATCCCTTGTATTTTAACTTTGAATTATTGTTGGAACTGAAACCCCGCCAAAAAGCGCTCTCGGCGCGCCCCACTTAAAACAGCAAGTGTACTTGAAATATCTATTTCGAGTACACTTCGATTTTCACGCTATAAATACATAACTTTTTAACCCTACTTTTTAACGTTTTAACAAAACAATAAACATAACATTTACAATATATATTTGTCTTTGATTTTTACGGGACAATACATATTTGGTGTCTGAAGTACAGAAACGACCTCAAGCCGAAGATTAAATTAACAAGAGAAAACACTGTTTACAGAGATATGCGCCAAAATTGAAACTCAGCAGTATTACAAACTCCTACTGATCTTTCGATAGAAGAAACTTCTTTGTTATGGATTAACCATGGTGTCACAAAACCAAAGCCTCTCAGAGAAAAGGTAAATCATTCGTCAATTACTTATCACCCAATCCGACTTCCTAGATGATCAAACAAAACGTTTTCATTTCAAACTTTCCGGAAAACCCTTGGAGTACATTGAAACACCTTCTGACGCTGAAAAGTTCAAATCCAAAACAGCCATACAAGTTAACAAAATTGACATCGACAAACTCAAAACGGAAATTGATGCAGAACTGAACTGGCCATACAACCTGCAGATAAAACTATCAACTTCGACAACTACTCAACTTTCGGTGATGAACTTGTCGATAACAGAATTTGTAAAGATTTCGCTCCAGCCAAGCAACCGCCCAGAGCGAAATTATTGCCAATCTTCTGGAACAACTAACCCGCCGCAAAAATAGGTCAAAACTGACCAAACTTCAATTTCGACAAAAATTAAAGTATGAACCCTCTCATGGCGTTAAAGCCTTTATCAGAAGTGTGGAATATTTTGCCGAAGCCAATGACATTCTAGATGAAAAGAAACTTGTTTCAATCGCAAAGTCAGCGCTTAACCAATCAGAGGATAGTCTATTTTTGCAGGATTCACTATTACCGTCTGAAGAATCCAGCTGGGAACTCTTCCGAAACAAATTACTTGCAATTCTGGGTAATCAACTAGACTACTACCGTGATTTGTACAACGCATTC